>JAJEJH010001279.1:33337-50398 GCA_026122585.1 Anacardium occidentale | reverse complement strand
TGGCATAAACATATATAAACATATATTCTCACACATAAGCATAAACATATGCATCAATCATCATCATAATCATCTCAAATCATCATCAGCACACAAGGAGAACATCATAAGCATGCTGGAAACAAATCTCATACCTCAAACAGGCATTAAACATACTGAAAACGCAAGGGAAAGAGGAAGGAAGCACCTACCTCTTGACATGCTTTCTCTCTCAAGAAGAACACAAGATCAAGCTTGATTGGAAGCTCCTGGAAGCTGCTCACCACCTCTAGGGTTGATCTCCTCTAAAAATCAAAGCCAAACTTTGGGTGAAAAATGGGTTTGGAAACGGATAAGCGCAACTTAAAACCAAGACAGCTGGAAAAATGTGCATGCACTGGCGTGCATCTACCACGCACGGTCGTGCATCTCGGGAAAATTACAAAAATGCCATTTTCCCATGCTCGCATGCAAATCCACCAAACGGATCCATGCACAAGCCCTCAAACTTAACAAAAACTCCTTTTTCACCCCAAAACTCTCACACAACCCTAGAAATCTCAGAAATCACAATCTGAACCCAGATTAGAAGCCGAAAAGACCAAACTAACCCTAGGATGTTACATTTACCCTTTGTTTCAAAACCTAAAAGATAATTCTACCCTTGGGCTACTACAATATGCTCAACTTTTTCCTAGCAAATGGCATATGGAAACCTAGAAAATCCAAACAAATCTTAACTAAATACAACCATAACTCAAATCATACATTCATATATCAAATATATCAACCAATAAGCATACTCATTCCATTTATTCATCATAAAGCATGCTAATAATCTCATATTTCTCAAAATTATATACCCAAGCACATAAACATCCAATTATCTCATAGCAGCTCAGAAATCATCATCCAGGTCTCATTTCATGATCAATACATGATATAATACATTCTCAACATGTAGCAAACACATGAGAGAAACTCAAACCAAAAAATCATGTTGTAAACCCAAATGAAAGAGGTAATGAATTACTTACCTTTTGTCATTGCTTTAAAATCTCTTTCTCTAGCTGCTTATGGATCTCAAGCTTGGATTTGGGTTACTGGTTGAACATTTTTAGATATAAGGTTTGTTAGAAATAGAGAAGGAAAAAAGAAGATGAAATCTGAAATATGCACGACTAAAAAATAATCTGTATATATGCTTAAATGATAGAACACACGATCATATGTCCAAGACACACAGTCGTGTGTACAATGGAAATCTTAATTTTCTCTCTCTTCATACCATACATGGAATATTATCCTAAGAATATCTATGTAAAATTCATAAAAGGCTTCTAAATGATTCTTCTACCCTTAAACCCTCTCAAATCTGTTTTCTATCAAGATCTCACTTCTATCCTTGATCTCAAGCCTAACAGGACAATTTTACCCTTAAACTATTATAATTTATCCCCTCTAATAAAAATTTCATCCTTGGAATTACATGAATAACTCTGGGTATCTCTCTCTCATCTCAGACTCAACCTCCTAGGTGGCTTCCTTAAGTTTTTGACTCCTCCACAACACTTTAACCAGAGGTATTTTCTTATTCCTAATGGTCTTTACTTTATAATCTAAAATCTGAATAGGTTTCTCTTGATAGCTTAGATCATCTACCAGCTCTAGATCCTGATTCTATAACACATGAGAAGAATTTCCCATATATTTCCTTAGTTGAGACACATGAAATACATTATAAATCTTGTTCATACTAATTAGTAAAGCTAACCTATAAGCAACTTTGTCAGCTCACTCCAGAATTTGATAAGGACCAATAAACCTTGGAGCTAACTTGCCTCTCTTACCAAACCTCGGAACATTTCTATAAGGAGCTACTCTCAGAAACACATGGTCTCCAACCTCAAACTCTATCTTCCTACACCTTTGATTTTCATAACTCCCTTGATAATCCTAAGCCTATTTAATTCTCCGTCTGATAACTCTGATTTACTCAATCATCATCTAAGTCATCTCTAGTCCTATTACTGTCTCAAGTGAATCTCTTTCACTAATCTCGTCCCAAAACAGTGGTGATATGCATTTCCTATTGTATAAAAACTCAAAAGGTGTTATATGAATGGTGAACTGATAACTATTGTTATAGGCAAATTCCATCAGTGATAATAACTCAGCCCAATCAATCTGGAAGTCTATACAATAAGGCCTTAACATATCCTCTAAAACCTGAATAACTCTCTCAGTTTGACTGTAAACCCCTCCCCAAAGTCGAGCTATTTCTAAAGAAAAACAGCAAGAGTTTCCTTAGAAATAACACAACTCAAAAGAAAATTTTTGTTTATCTTGTTCATAATAATTATAGTAAACACTTTTAATCACTCCATCACAATTTACCAATCCTGCCAAATAACTGGATTTATATAATACAACTATTAATTGAAATGAAACATAATCTATTGCCTACTATGATTATATTAGCAGAAGATGTAAGGATGTATTTAAGATAATATATTTTTCTTACAATTCAAGCATCATAAACTTATATACAACCCATAAAATATTTACAATATCACAAAAAAATCCAAAATATATCCTTCTAATTTTAACAATGACAAGTGTCATACTAGTGCCTATATCATGACTCTCCCCAATCGCTACTCAACGAGTACCTGCAAAATAATGAAATCTAACAGGATGAGAACTAATAGCTCAATAAGTAAAATAGATTGGCTATATTTTCATTCTTACTAGATCTCGTTTAATCTTTATAGAATTTTCCCTTTGATATAACACCATAAATATGTATGTATGATAAATGACATGTATGATATAATGTATATCTAAACTTCTCATTTCTTTCAAAAAACTCTTTCTACTTGCCAATTGGACTAAACTGAAGCATGGATTCAGAACTTTGGCGATATAAGCAACATAATTGTTTGGGTACAATCCTCATCCTACATGCATGCTAAACGGATTGCACAGTATATCTGAATCTAAAGTTGCTCCCTTTTGGCGACGTGCATGTAAAAGTACTCATATGTTCTCCCTCGTAATAGTCTATTAAAAAAATGCTTTATAAATTACATCCTTTTTATACATTTTCATTGCCTGCAAACTTAAGTTTATAAATATAAATATGTGTGAAAACTTAAGCGTATAAATAAGAAAATGTTTATCTCTAAATGCCTACTGACTTATTTAGTCATTAAAAAGTATGTATATGTATGTCTACGCAATGTTATACTCATTTCTTAGCTATTATACATTCATATAATCTTTCTATCTAATTTATTTTGCTCAATATTTTCTTATATGCTAAAAATCCTTGTATATTAAGGCACAACTTATATTTGGTCACTACCACTTCTAACATTTAGGTTACCATGACCTAATATTTATCATTTAAGCTTACTAATAATAAATTAGACCACACCATTTTAACCAGTACTAACTCACCATAACATGTATATATATATTGCATGATTTATCAAACTTGGACATGAAAATACCTTGAATATTTACTGATATAGCATCTTAGTCTTACCACATCACCATATCCATTTTCCAAGATTGCATAACAAGTCAAGTTTCTCATCATACATATCTTAACATAACATATCAATATCATATATTCAATCGTCTATCCTCAAATTCACTCCAAATTTATTTTCTTCCTTTTCTTTTTACATAGTCAAATCTTCTTCCTTAATGGCATCGAATATTTTCTTCTAAAATTAATTTTATATCATTTCATCTCCATAATATTATCTATTTCTTATATCATTAACTACTAAAACTAATAAATTTCAATTTTTTGATAAACCCTAAGATGAGAAACTTAACTTTCCAATCAAATTTGCTTTCTTCTTCTTCCTTTGAATAGTTTTTCTCCTTCTAAATTCCTAATCCACCATTAAAATATTAGAACATCATCTAATACATGAAATTTCAATAATTGTTTTGCAAGATTCTTACCTTAGATGATGATGGAAACACTTTTCTTGAAAAATCCTAACAAATTTCTTTTCAAATCCTTTTGATTTCTTCCAAAAATTGAAGAAAAAAAAAAAAGAGAAGACAATAAGGAACGTCCAGTTAGGGAGAAGAAACAAAATGGAAGAAAAAATGACACCTTAATTAATTAATTATGCCTAATTTCCTAAAATGACCTTCCTCAAAGGGCATAAATTACATCTATGCCCTTTATTCAATTTACCAAAAGTAACCTTCCTAACATAGAAATTACCTTATGCCATTTCTTCTCAATGTCCACTTTATCCCTAAAATCTTTTTAACATGACCATTTTATCCCTAATGCAAAATATAATAATTACCTTTCATCTTTTTCAATAATTTCATCTATGTCTTCATACAATTTACTAAGAATGACTTTCTTAAACATGTAAATTATTTTAGATCCTTTTTTTTTAATACCTACATTATCCCTTGAATATTTTTAAAATAATTGTTTTATCCTTAGTACGAAGTATCACTCTTTTGTATATTTTTAAAGGAATTTCTTGTAAAACCATTGAGTGTAATTTCTATTAGGGATTTTTAAATATACTTGAGTATGAGTGTGACATTTCTTCCTCCTTTAAAAGGATTTTATCTCGAAATTCAAGAAAACAATTTAGGAAAATGGTATTTCATATCCTGTTCTACCTCCTATATTGCTTCTTCTACTTTATGATTTCTCTACAAAACTTTTACTAGTGGAATTTGCTTATTTCGAAGCTCTTTAATTATACGGTCCAATATTTGCACTGGTCGCACCTTATACACCAAGTTATCTACTAACTCAATATCTTTTAAATTTAGTATATGTGAAGGATCTCTTAGGTATCCTCAAAGCAATGATGCATAAAACACATTATGCACTCTATCCATACTCGGAGGAAATGCAAGTTTATAAGCCACTTTACCCACTCTTTCTAACACCTCGAATGAGCCAATAAATCATGGTGCAAGTTTCCCTTTTTTCCCAAATCTTATAACTTGCTTATAGAGGTCAACTTTCACAAATACTTTGTCACCTACCTAAAACTCCATATCTTTTCTTATCAGGTTTGCATAGCTCTTTTTTCTATCTTGTGCTTGCTTCAATCTACTTTTAATCAACTTAAAATCTTCAAGCATATTTTGAACCATTTGAAGCCCTAGGGCTTGTTGCAAACTATTCTATTCTCCTAAATCATCCTAATGAAGAGGAGACTTGCATTTCCTTCGATAAAGTGCCTCCTAAGATGCCATTTTGATTATGGCCTAATAACTGTTATTATAAGCCAATTCTATCAATGGTAGGATATCATACTAGGTTGTCTTATAATCCATACAACAAGCTTTTAACATGTCTTCTAAGATCTGATTGACTTTCTCAGTCTAGCCATCTGTCTGTGTGTGATAGACTGAACTAAATGCTAACTGTGTACCCAAGGCTTGCTATAAACTATTCTAAAAGGCTGATACAAATTTAAGGTCTCGATCTGACATTATTGTCTTAGGTACCTCATGCAATTTAACAATTGGCCTTATGTAGATTTGACCTAACTAATAAGATGTTATGCCATCTTTTACTGGAACGAAGTGTACTACTTTAGTCAATTCATTGAATATCCTTCCACTTCTATTCAGGAATACTAAGAGGTTGAAGCAACCTAGATGGTCTTTGATGTTTAACTTTAATGTACTGACATATTAAACATTTGGCCATATAATCCCCAATATCATTTTTCATCTCATTCCACCAATACTATTTCTTTAAGTCTTGATACATCTTTACTCCCCCAGGATACACAGTATATGGTGTATCATGGGTTTCACTCAATATTTTCTTTCTCAAATCCACGTCTTGGGGAATACATATGCGGCTTTTAAATCTTAGAATATCATCTATCAATTGATACTCCGTCTCTTGATTGTTAAATACTTGTTGTTTCACTTCTTGGTGCCATTCATCATTCAATTGTTTTTCTCTAATTTTTGTCAGTAGAGTAGGTTGAACTTCTAATCTAGTAACTCTACCAATCACCACTTCAATATATTCTTTGAGAAAATGTCCCTGTAATTCTTTTTGTGATGAGAGTTGGAAAATGGTAACCTTTTTGCTTAATGTATCAGTTATCATATTAGCTTTACCTGGTTGATAATAAATATTACAATCATAATCTTTAACGAACTCTAAACACTTCCTCTGTCTCATATTCAAATCTTTTTTAGTGAAATAATACTTTAAACTCTTGTGATCAGTGGAGATATTACATTTAACTATATATAAGTAATGTCTTTATATTTTTAATGAGAAAACCACAACTAACAATTCTAAGTCATAGGTCAGACACCGTGTTTTATAATCTTTCAACTGCTAAAAAGCATATGTAATTATTTTTCCTTTTTGCATCAATACGACTCCTAAGTCATTAAGAGAGGTATCATAATAAATATCATAATCTATACCTTTCTCCGAAAGTACTAAATTAGAGGCAGTCGTTAATCGCCTTTTTAATTCTTGAAAACAGTCTTCATAGGCATGGATCCACAAAAATGGCACTCCCTATTTTGTAAGAGCAGTAAGTGGCTTGGCTAATTTGGCAAAACCCTCTACAAATCTTCTATAATATCCAGCCAAACCCAAGAAACTTCTTACTTCTTTGATTGTTCTTAGCCACCACTATTCCAGAATCGATTCAATTTTATTGGGGTCCATCGATATACCCTCATTAGAGATCACGTGCCCTAAAAATACCACTATATCTAACCAAAATTCACACTTCAAAAATTTGGCATACAATTGTCTTTCTTTTAGTTATTGTAACACAAATCTCAAGTGTTCTTCATGCTCATCATGGGTCTTAAAGTATACTAATATATCATCAATAAAAACCACCAAGAATTTATCTAAATAATCATGAAAACTTGATTTATCATATCCATAAAAATTGTTGGGGCATTAGTCAAGCTAAATGGTGTCACCATAAACTCATAATGCCCATATCGAGTTTGAAAAGTTGTGTTAGGTATAACTTTTTCAAAAATCCTTACCTGATGATAGCCTAACCTCAGATCAATCTTAGAAAACACTGAAGCTCCCTTAATTTGATCAAATAAATCATCGATATGAGGTAGTGGATTCTCATTCTTTATCATCACTTTATTAAGTTCTTTATAATCAATACACATACGTTGTGACTTATCATTCTCTTTACAAATAAAATAGGAGCACCCCATGGTGAATGACTAGGTCATACAAAGCCCTTATCCAGAAGTTCTTGCAATTGCATTTTTAATTCTTAAAGTTCAGTTAGAGCCTTAGAAATTGGCACAAAACCAGGTTCTAACTCAATACTGAATTCAACTTCTCTTTTAGGAGCCAATCTTAGTAAATCATCTAGAAAAACATCTAGATAATCTTGAACTATTGATACATCCCATACTACTAAGGCCGATGTCTCTCTTTTATGCATTATATGAACTATAAACCTCGTACAACCTTTTCTTAATAATTTTTGGGTTTTAATACTGTTAATCATAGTCATCATCAAGTAACCCTCGCCAAAACTAAATTTATCTCCATTATCTAAATTAAATTTAGCTTTTTTCTTTCGACAATCAATCATGACACCATATTTCTCCAAAAACTTCATACCTGGAATTACATCAAAATCAGGCATATCAAACATAATAAGATCAACATCTAGATCTCACCCTTGAAAAACCATAGACTCTCCTGGTAGTACCTCACTAGTCACTATACTATTACCATCAAGTAGCTCTATCTAAATAGATTGAGTAGCTTTTATAGGTACTACACCAACTTGCTTAATAACTCTAAGTGAAATGAATGAATGTGTAGCTCTTGAATCTATTAATGCATACAAAATGAGGGCATGAAAAAATAATCGACCAGTCGCAATTGATGGGTAAGCATCTACTTGGCTCTAGGTCATTGTATAAACTCAAGCACTACAACCACTCACTGTTGAGGCTATTGAGGTTGAAGCTGATCTTGGTGGTAAGACAACTCTATAGTCCCTCTTCAAATGACCTGGTTTGCCACATCAATAACATACATTGTGTCCTATATCACACGCCCCTCGATGTCTTTTTCTACAAGTTTGACATGGTAGAATAATAGGAACTGCTAGAGATTCAAAAAGTTAAGCATCAATAGGTAGTTGCTGTCTGTTCTTCCAATTTTTCTTATTTCCCCTTTGCTGAAAGTTCCTTTTCTCTTATTGTCTTGAAAACCCAAAACTTCAGAATTATACTTGGCAACTTATTAATATAAACCTCTATTGTCAAGGCTCAAACTAAGGCTTCAGCTTGAGTCTAAGGTGGTTGTGGACTTGTTACAACATGTAAGGTTATTGTTGGATTGAGGCCTTGCATAAATCTCTCCAATCTAAGATATGGTGTACTCATTAAGCCTAGAGTAAAACTAGCCAAAACATTGAACCGAGAAAAATATTTTTTAACCATTCCATTACCCTGTCGCAAAGTAATAAACTCTTGAGTTTTTACTACTATCATCTCTATTATTCTGAATTCAACTTCAAATACTCATCTACAATCTCTCCAAGTCATAGTGGTAACATCATGCATCTACTTAATCAACTCCTACCAAATACGGGTGTCTCTTTTTAATAAATAGCTAACATAAAGAACTTTTCCTTGATCCATCATAACAAATATCTCTATTGTTCCTTCAACTGCCCTAATCCACTTGTTAGCTACCATAAGGTCTATTGTACCTCGAAACTCTGAGGGTTGATGCTGATGTAACCCGTAAATTATCTCAATCCTTCATTATAGTACATTAGCATTGATATTTATTTCTTGGTCCACAACTTTTGAGGTAGGTATAGTTACTGGCACCTTAGATAGTGGTCTCATCGTACTCTCAGGTGTGGATCCCTCTTGCCCTTCTTGTAATGCTTGTTCAATTATATTATGCATACCCGTCTCATCTAAACCCAAGACTACTACTCTCAGGGGGTTTGAAGTTTCACCTTGTGAAGGTTTACCTGGGCCATGGGATTTGGTCATATGTCGTATCTGTAACCACTCGTATAAAGTATGATAATTAATTTAATTTATTATTACTATTAGTACATTTTATAGTCGCTATTAATATAACTCATAAGGTAGAAGAGAACTTATAACAGTCGGTCTAAGAGAGGTCATCACGTGGCATGAGACATACTATGACACTTACTAACAAAAACTGCATATCTAATCTTTTACTAGAAAACACCTTACATTCCCAAAATCTTGCTCTGATACCAAAAATGTAAACCCCTCCTCAAAGTCAAGCTATTTCTAAGGAAAAATAGCAAGAGTTTCCCAAAAAATAATACAATTGGGAAGAAATTTTCTCTTTATCTTGTTCATAATAATTATAGTAAACACTTCTAATCACTCCAACACAATTTACCAGTCCTCCCAAATAACTGGATTTATATAATTCAACCATTAACTGAAATAAAACATAATATATTGGCTACCATGAGTATATTAGTAGAAGATGTAACGATGTTTTCTAGATAATATATTTTACTTACAACTTAAGCATCATAAACTTATATACAACCCATAAAATATCTACAATATCACAAAAAATCCAAAATATATCCTTCTAATTTTAACAAAGACACATGTCATGCTAGCGCCTACATCATGACTCTCCCCGACACTGCTCAACGAGTACCTTCAAAATAAAATGAAATCTAACAGGATGAGCACTAATGGCTCAATAAGTAAAATAGATTGGCTATGCCTTTATTCTTATTAGATCTCGCTTAATCCCTATAGAATTTTCCCTTCGATATAACGCCATAAATATGTATGTATGATAAATGACATGTATGACATAATGTATATCTGAACTTCTTATTTCTTTTTGAAAACTCTTGCTACTTGCCAATTAGACTAAACTAAGGCATGGATTCGAAACTTTGGTCATATGAGCAACATAACTGTTTGGGTACAATCCTCATCCTACATGCATGCTAAACGAATTATATAATGCATCTGAATCTAAAGTCGTTCCCTTTTGGTGATATGCATATAAGGGTACTTATAAGTTCCCCATCGAAATAGTCTACTGAAAAATTGCATTATAAATTACATATTTTTTATGCATTTTCATTAATTGCAAACTTAAGTTTATAAACATAAATCTGTGTCAAAACTTAAGTATATAAATAAGAAAATGCTTGTCTATAAATTCTTATTGACTTATTCAGTCATGAAAACTATGTATATGCATGTCTATGCAATCTTATACTAATTTCCTAGATGTTATGCATTCACATGATCTTTCTATTAGATTTATTATACTCAATATTTTCTTATATGCTAAACTTCCTCATACATTAAGGTGTGACTTATATTCGATCACAACTAACTTTTAGGTTACCATGACGTAATGTTTATCATTTAAGCTTACTAAAAATAAATTATACCACACCATTTTAACAAGCACTAACTCATCATAACATGTATATATATTGCATGATTTATCAAACTTAGCCATGAAAATACCTTGAATACTTACTGATATAACATCTTAGCCTTACCACATCACCATATCCATTTTCCAAGATTGCATAACAAGTCAAGTTTCACATCATACATGCCTCAACATAATTTATCAATATCATATATTTAATCATTTAACCTCAAATTCACTCCAAATCTATTTTCTTCCTTTTCTTTTTACACAGCCAAATCTTCCTCCTTAATGGCATCAAATATTTTCTTCTAAAATTAATTTTATATCATTTCATTTCCATAATATTATCTATTTCTTATATCATTAACTACCAAAACTAATCAATTTTAATTTTTCCATAGACCTTAAGAGGAGACATTTAACTTTCCAATCAAATTTCCTTACCTACAAGTTTTTCCCTTGCTTCTTCTTTTTCCTTTGAATAGTTTTTCTCCTTCTAAATTCCTAATGCACCATTAAAGAATTAGAACATCACATAATACATGAAATTTCAATAATTTTTTTGTAAGATTCTTACCTTAGATGATGATGGAAAAACTTTTCTTGAAAAATCCTAGCAAATTTCTTCCCAAATCCATTTGATCTCTTCAAAAAATTGAAGTAAAAAAAAAAAAAAAGAAGACAATAAGGAATGTCTAGCTGTAGAGAAGAAACATAATGGAAGAAAAAAGGGCACCTTTATCCTTTTTAATTAATTAATTATGTCTAATTTCCCAAAATGCCCTTAATCTTTTTCATAAATTATATCTATGCCCCTTATTCAATTTACCAAAAGCAACCTTCCTAACATATAAATTACCTTGTGCCATTTCTTCTCAATGTCTACTTTATCCCTTGAATCTTTTTAAAATGACCATTTTATCCCTAGTACAAAATATAACAATTACCTTTCATCTTTTTCAATAATTTCATCTATGTCGTCATACAATTTACTAAGATTGACCTTCTTAAACATGTAAATTATTTTAGATCCTTTCTTTTTAATACCCATGTTATCCCTTGAATCTTTTTAAAATGATCGTTTTACCCCTATTATGAAATATCACTCTTTTGTATATTTTTCAAAGGACTTTATAGTAAAACCATTGAGGGTAATTTCTATTAGGGATTTTTGAATATACCTGAGTATAGGTGTGACACTAATCATCTGTCTGCGAGTGATAAGCTGAAATGAAATAAAGTCTAGTCCCCAAAGCTCTCTGTAGACTGTACCAAAAGGCGGATAAAAATCTCAAATTTTTGCCTGAAATAATGTCTCTAGGAACCTTATGTAACTTGATAATCTCTCTGACATACAGATGACCTAACTGATCTGATATGAATCCATATCCATTCTTATGCACGAAATCAAAGATGACTTCAACAATCAAGCTTTCGATGCCCACAATTTGTATGTCAAGCCTTCAAAAGTTCATTCCAATCATCTATGCTCAACCAAGAAGACCAAATGTGCCTCTTAAAGTCATAATTCTAATTGTGCATGATAACACCAACACCTCATAGACTAGTATGCATAGTATTCCTCAAGGCCTTCGGATCATGTTCAAAATTCAAAAAATTCAAAATAGCACACTAAAGAGTCAAATTTGATCAAATGCCTTCATACAAAACTAAGAAAAAAACGAGACTCAATTCAAATAAGAAACAAGTGAAAATCGATCGTGTAAAAATTACCCTTGGTTAACAACGCGCTCCTACCTTGCACGCACGGTCGCAAGCATGCCAGTGCACACACCTACAAGCAAGTGTGCACTTATGCACACCTACGCACATGCCTAACGCTCACCTGCACTGCCTGTTCACTTGTCTGCATGCGCACCCTACATCGCAATACTTTCTGCCGTCTTTTAGAATTTGGGCCTTATTTTTTTCAAGTTATCTTGCATGCTTTGATTCCAGAATTGCTCCCATGGTTCAACCTTGATGTTTTGAATTTCAAATGGCTTCTAACATGGATTCAAATACCAACAACTCATCAGATTGAATTCAAATAATCAATTCAGATCAAACACTCAAATTGAAGATTCAAATCAAGGTCATTTCAATCAAGGAAAAGCTATATAAAGATCCAAGCTTGCAAATTATGATATTTTAAAATATGTTTATATTTATATTATGCATTGTATTAGATTTAAGAAACTTACATAATTTGTATTTTTATGTTTCTTTTATTTCATTTAAGTTGTATTTAAGTTAACTATGGCTAGTTAGATTTTAACCATGGTTTGTATCATACCTATAAAAGACAATCCAAACTTATTGTCAAGGGACCTTTGATGAATTAATAAAAATTTGAAAGCTTTGGCTTTTCATTCTTGTGTTCTTGGGACCTTGTGTTCTTGTGAACCAAGTTGCATTCTTTATTCAGTTTCCATTATAAGAAGGAAGTTGGTAGTGGAGATTCAAATTGGTGAGTCTTGTATCAAGTGGGTGGAGCCTTCCTTTAAGCTTGTGTGCAAGGGTTCTTTATGCTTGGATCACCCTTAAGTTGGTGGAAGATTTCCTTTACGCTTAAGGTTTGTTTCTTGTAAAATTTTAATTTATGATTGTTAGGGTTGATTTGCACCTCATTTCCCTACATTTCTTAGTGATGAATATATGATGTTTTAATGGTGGAAATTGAGGAATTGAAGCTTGTTGAAAGTGGTGATTGCTTAGGTTGAATTAATGTTTGATTTAAAATTGCATGAAATTAGATGACATAAGTGTTTGAACAATGCTAGATTTTCAGGGTGGAATTGTGAGCCTTTAGAATCTGTTTTGGGAGCATTACAACCCCTCTTAATTCTGATCATGATCGATGCTCATACCATCTCTGATTGGTAAGAAGTGCACAGACTTACTCAATCTATCCACAATAACCTAAATATTGTTATATCCACGCTACACTTTAAAGAGTCTTGATATAAAATCTATAGAAATACTTTCCTGTTTCCACTTACGAATCCTTATTGGTTGTAACAAACTGGAAGGTCTCGATGCTCTACCTTAACCTACCGATAAACTAGATAACTGGTCATATAATTTGTAATATCTCTCCTCTTACCTGACCATCAGAATAGTTTTTTGAAATCCTGATACATCTTTGTACTACCTAGATGATCAGAATAAACTGTATCATGAGCCTTTGACAAAATGTTTTGTCTCAACTTTGTATCTTATGGCACACAGACTTTGTCTCTGAATCTCAGAATCTTATCCCTAACTTTAAAAACTGGTACTACACCCTCAAAGACATTATAAATTATACTTTGAACCCATGAATCAACCCTTTAGGAAACCCTGATATTGTCAAACAGAGTAGACACTATCTGAAGTCTAGAAA
Organism: Anacardium occidentale; assembly: GCA_026122585.1. Classification (NCBI taxonomy): domain Eukaryota; kingdom Viridiplantae; phylum Streptophyta; class Magnoliopsida; order Sapindales; family Anacardiaceae; genus Anacardium; species Anacardium occidentale. The sequence goes on along the minus strand of JAJEJH010001279.1, from coordinate 36,575 downwards.
ACCCAACTATCATTATCTTAATCTCATCTCTGGCAATCTCATATTATAACTCTTTTGAACTATAATCATAGACAAAACTACTTTCCTGCTTAAACAATCTACTACCACATTAGCTCTACCTGGGCGATATCTAATCTCACAATCATAATCTTTCACCAGTTCCAACTATTTCCTCTGTCTCATATTTAACTTTCGTTAGGTGAAGTAATACTTTAAACTCTTATGATCAAAATAGATGCAACATCTCACACCATAAATGTAATGTCTCCAAATTTTCAAAGTAAAAACCATGACAACTAACTCCAAATCATGAGTAGGGTATCTTAATTCATGGTCCTTTAATTATTTAGAGGCATAAGCAATTACCCTGCTAGAGTACATCAACACTACTTTAATCCCTTGATGGGAAGCATCAGTGTAGATACTATATTTAATGCCCTCTTGAGGCAATGCCAACACTGGAGCGCTCATCAACCTTTGTTTCAACTTCTGAAATCTCTCCTTCACTCCTTAGACTAAACAAATGGTGTCTCACACTAAGTCAAAGTAGTCAATGACTTGGCTATACTAGAAAAACCCTCAATGAACCTCTTATAGTACCCTGCTAATCTAAGGATACTAATCTAAGGAAACTCTTCACTTTTCTAGTAGTCTTCAGTCCTGGCCAACTCAAAATTACCTTTAGCTTGTTAGGTGTAGGACCCACCGCCCCGAGTACCCCTGCTGCTGAAAGATGCTATTCTTTTATTAATTAAACTGGAAATCGGGTACCCGAGATGGGAATCCTACGAAATAAAAATCTACTGCTGAGCTAATTTACATTTCAAGCGGAAGCTGAATTGAAACTAAATTACAAATGAGCCCAAACTGGCTTTTCATTTATATAAACTATTCTGTACAATATTATTCACACTTGGAAACATTTACAATGTATACAAGACCTCACAGGTCCAAAACTGAAAGTACAACTGAAAACGGTATCTGTGGGGTCCTCCTCGCCAGCCTCAATCCACCCGTTCCTCGCCAGCAGCAAAACCTGAAAAGGAAGGAAGAAGGAAAGGGATGAGTGATAAAGATCACCCAGTAAGCATTCCTTACTTTCCTCGACCCAAGCAAGCAACAAACAAGGGCACACATACCTGGTCGGCCCTATACATACATCTAATCGCTTGTGGGCACTGAAACTGATCATCTGATTGATTTCTGAGTGCTGATATTCATTATTTAATGCATGCCAGTATGTATATGTAATGACATGCTGAGCTGGAAACTGAAAATGACTGATGATGCATGCATCTGAATCATCTAACTGTATCCAAAGGTACCTGCTGTGCTGATCAGATTGATGAACACAGGGATTCGACATCCTGGCCAAGTGGGCTGAACATTCTAGCTACTAGCTAGAAAGCTGATAACTGTGCTGAGCAATCTGACTGGTGTCAAAAAGCTGGGTCCCACAGATGCCCCCTCGAGTTCTCTGAAACTACAACCCATACATTGGGTTCTGAATGCTGACACTACTGAATTTGGATCCCCGGATCCTCTTTCAGGCTATATGCTATGCTATGAATGCATATACATCCGTTCTTAACTGAATTCTGAATTATCTGATGAATATTAGCCTTTGGATGGATTATCAAACCTTAAATAAGTCAAATTCTGGAATTCTGGGAAAATCTAGCTGACACACGACCGTCCAAGCAAGACACACGGTCGTGCATACGCACACACGACCGTGCTGGGTAAAGGCACACGGGACCATGCGCTGGTCGTGCTGCTGGGCGTGTGCGATTCTGGAATTTCATGGCCATTTCTCGCAAAGCAGAGACACACGATCGTGTCCTCAGCCTTTCAGACCGTGTGCACTTTGTGCACACGGCTGTGCCTTAGCAGAGACAAGGGCACACGGGCGTGCTCTTGCGGGCACACGGTCGTGCTCCTTGTCTTGCTCAGACATGACTCGTCTGAAACTGCTGGAAACCCATCCAAAACTCATCCAATCTGAAATTAATCACAAAAACACATCCAAGGCACTTCAAATAACACATATACATCATCAATTTCAACATCCCTCCCGAACTACGGATTCCACCATTAAAACTCAAGCTTTCTCATACAACACACACACAAATAAGCATGCATGTTTTCTGGGTGGAAAATAACCATCTAAATCATCATTTTCATCACATATAAGCAACCAAACAAGCTGGAAATACATACACACATTCCAAACATCATCAAACATGCATCAAGCAAGCTGGGAATGCGCTGAAGAAGTAAGAAACACTTATTTCTTGACATGGCTACTGGAAACTTAAACTCAATCTAATCTCTCTGATCTCTGGCTGGATTGGGAGCTGCTGGAAGCTGAACTTCTCGCCTAGGGCTGGGAACTGCTGAAATGGGTGAGAAAATGCAATAACTCTCGCCTCTCTCTCATTTTCTACCCACCTGCACGGGCGTGTAAGGATGATGCACGAGAGTGCACCAAGGGAAAATGAATGAAATCTATTTCCCGCGCTTCGCATGATTGAAACCTCCCTAAAGGAATCATACGAAGGTCACACAGCTTTGGAAAACTATCAACTCACCCCTGAACTCTTCTAGACTCCCAAACAATCTCTGAATTCTATTTCTAACCCCAAAAATCTACCCCTAAGGGCTTTTCTAAAACCTGGGATGCTACATTTTCTCCCCCCTAATAAAAAATTTCGACCTCGAAATTTACCTGAACAACTCGGGGAACCTATCCCTGATCTCAGACTCTACCTCCCAGGTGGCCTCTTCCACACGCTGGCTGCATCACAAAACTTTGACCAGTGGAATTTCTTTATTTCTGAGGACTTTAACTCTGTAGTCCAGGATCTGAACTGGAAGCTCTTGGTAGCTCAGGTCTTCTGCCAACTCCACCTCTATAAGTTGAAGTACATGAGACAGATCTCCTACATATTTCCTCAACTGACACACATAGAAGACATTGTGGATTCTGTCCATGCTGGCTGGCAGCGCTAATCTGTAGGTGACTGTCCCTACTCTCTCGAGAACCTCGTAGGGACCAATAAATCTGGGCGCTAGCTTCCCTTTCTTACCAAATCTTAGGACTTGTCTGTAGGGAGCAATCCTCAGGAATACCTTATCGCCCACGGAGAACTCTATCTCTCTACGCCATAGATCAGCATAACTCTTCTGACGATCCTGGGCCTGTTTTATCTTCTGCCTGATGATCCTGACTTGCTCA
>JAJEJH010001279.1:0-33322 GCA_026122585.1 Anacardium occidentale | reverse complement strand
AATCGGTCCAGACAATCATGAAAGACCCGGTTCATCAAATCCATAAAGATGGCTGGGGCATTGGTCAACCCAAATGGCATGACCATGAACTCGTAGTGCCCATAACGAGTCCGGAAAGTAGCCAGATCTGAGGTCAATCTTGGAGAATATTGCTGTGCCTCTCAACTGATCAAAGAGGTCGTCAATCCTTGGCAGGGGATACTTGTTCTTCACCGTCACTCTGTTCAGCTCCCTGTAGTCGATGCACATCCTCATCGACCCATCCTTCTTCTTTACAAATAAAATTGGAGCTCCCCACGGTGAATAGCTTGGTCGGATAAATTTCTTATCCACCAGCTCCTGTAGTTGCTTTTTCAACTCCTGGAGCTCTGTTGGAGCCATCCGGTACGGAGCCTTGGAGATTGGAGCCGTACCTGGGAGAAGCTCGATACTGAACTCCAACTCCCGATCTGGAGGTAGCCCTGGTAACTCATCTGGGAAGACATCTCTGAACTCTCTAACAACGGACACCTCATCGATACTTGGCCCCACTGAACTGCTGCACACGACATTGGCCAAGTACCCTGCACAACCCTGCCTCATCAATCTACTCGCCTGGATGCATGAGATCATGATACTCTCTACTCTGCCCTCACCAAAAATGAAGCAATCAGGGCCTATGTGGAATTTAATCTTTTTCCTTCCACAATCTATCTCTACATCATATTTCCCCAAGAAATCCATCCCCAAGATCATATTGAAATCTCCTAACTCCAGCAGAATCAGATCAATGGTCATGGGCCTACCCATCACCTCTATCATCTGACCCTAGAGAACCCTATCACTCACCACATAACCCCCATCTGGCATCTCAATTAGGATACTCCTATCGGCCACACTAGGGTCAACCCCTAATCTCTCTACCACTCCCCTGGAAATAAAGCTGTGTGGTCCCGCAATTAACCAATATAAACAAAGGAGTACCAAGGTAAAGAATCTGACCAATGACTGCATGGGGTATGGCATCTGCTTGCTCCTGGCAAACAACATACACTGTAGCTCTGCCGTCACCACCTTCTGAAGTACCAGCACCTCCTCCAGGTGCTGGGCCCAACACCAGCTCCACCTCTGGCTGGGCAATCTGCCATCATGTGCCTTGGCTGACGGCACCAGTAACATACGATATGGCCAGCAAGGCACTCGCCAGAATGACGTCTGCCACATCTAAGGCACTGTGGCAGGGAAAACTGTGGTGCAGTCCTCTGCCTCTGGCTCTGGAAACCCCTAGCTGATCTCTTGGTCGACATTGGCCTCTTGCCCTTATCTCTGTCGTCCGTTCTCTCGGCTACTCGACTCATGGCGCCCATCCTCTGAAGACTGGCCTCTGATCTGAGGGCTCTCCCTAAAGCATCATTGAACTGCTGGGGAGGATACGGTCTAGTCAAGACATCCTTAGCTATAGCAGGATGTAACCGTGGATGAACTTCTGCACTCGCCCCAACTCGGTCCCCGCCAAACTAGGGACAAACAGTGCTAAGGCATTAAACCTTGTAGCGTACTCCTTCACTGAACTAGGCCCCTGAACCAAATCGATGAACTCCTGGGCTTTTGCATACATCAACTCTGAACCCCGGTACTCGGTATCAAATAGCTGTCTGAACTCTGCCCAGGTCATCTGCTGCTCACCGATGGTAGCCTTAGCTAGGCCCCACCAAACCTTGGCATCACCTCGGAGATGGAATGTCGCAAATCAGACCTTCTCTCTCTCTGATAACGTGAAGAGACCCATGATACTCTCCACTGACTCAATCCACTCCTCTGCCACTACTAGATCTCTAGACCCACTGAATTTGGTTGGCTAATACGGCCCTGGCAGATGATAAATGGGATGTAGCCTCTCTGATGAGCTTGTACCCACTGTTTCTGTACTCATAGCTTGACTGTACTCTGTAAACCAGGTGGATACTGATACTCTTCTCTAACTGGCCGAGGCTGAAACTGATAACCTTCTTTGGCTGACTGAGGCACTGAATGATATCTTGGCTGAGGCTGAGACTGTGACTATGGTTGTGCTGTTCTTCTTCTTGAAGACTGATAAATCTCAGGCTGAGGGGGATTAACTCTAGCTGGCTCTTGCATAATACCCACACCAGCCTGCTGTAAACTCTCTCTGACCACTTCCTTTATCATTTCTCTGAGCTGATCTTGCCTGATAGACACATGGGAGGAGCTCTGAGATCGCCGGCCCCTACTCACACTCACACTCACACTCATGGGTTGGGTAGGAGGGCTACTACTGGCCTCATCTAGGTATCTAGGGACATATTCCTCTTCTCTATCTATAGCATCACAAGCAAACAGGGGTTAGAAACATAAAACAAATCAACTGAAAAGAAATACCTGACTGTGCTGTGAGGAGGGTCTGGACGGTGGCTGCGAGGGAGAGAAAACAAACACCACACACTTACAACTTAAACATCTACTAAAATGGCACAGAGATACGCTCTGATACCAACAATGTAGGACCCGTCGCCCCGAGTACCCCTGCTGCTGAAAGATGCTGTTCTTTTATTAATTAAACTGGAAATCGGGTACCCGATACGGGAATCCTACGAAATAAAAATCTACTGCTGAGCTAATTTACATTTCAAGCGGAAGCTGAATTGAAACTAAATTACAAATGAGCCCAAACTGGCTTTTCATTTATATAAACTGTTCTGTACAATATTATTCACACATGGAAACATTTACAATGTATACAAGACCTCACAGGTCTAAAACGGAAAGTACAACTGAAAACGGTGTGTGTGGGGTCCTCCTCGCCAGCCTCAATCCACCCGCTCCTCGCCAGCAGCAAAACCTGAAAAGGAAGGAAGAAGGAAAGGGATGAGTGATAAAGATCACCCAGTAAGCATTCCTTACTTCCCTCGACCCAAGCAAGCAACAAACAAGGGCACACATACCTGGTCAGTCCTATACATACATCTAATCGCTTGCGGGCGCTGAAACTGATCATTTGATTGATTTCTGAGTGCTGATATTCATTATTTAATGCATGCCAGTATGTATATGTAATGACATGCTGAGCTGGAAACTGAAAATGACTGATAATGCATGCATTTGAATCATCTAACTGTACCCAAAGGTACCTGCTGTGCTGATCAGGTTGATGAACACAGGAATTCGGCATCCTGGCCAAGTGGGCTGAACATTCTAGCAACTGGCTAGAAAGCTGATAACTGTGCTGAGCAGTCTGACTGGTGTCAGAAAGCTGGGTCCCACAGATGCCCCCTCGAGTTCACCGAAAACTGTAACCCATACATTGGGTTCTGAATGCTGACACTACTGAATTCGGATCCCCAAATCCTCTTTCAGGCTATATGCTATGCTATGAATGCATATGTATCTGTTCTTAGCTGAATTCTAAATTATCTGATGAATATTAGTCTTTGGCTGGATTACCAAACCTTAAATAAGTCAAATTCTGGAATTCTGGGAAAATCTGGCTGACACATGACCGTGCTGGGCAAAGGCACACGGGCGTGTGCCCCAGCACACGGGACCGTGTACTGGTCGTGCTACTGGGCGTGTGCGATTCTAGAATTTCATGGCCATTTCTCGCAAAGCAGGGACACACAACCGTGTCCCTCAGGACACACGGTCGTGTCTTCAGCTTTTCAGACCGTGTGCACGAAGTGCACACGGCCGTGCCTTAGCTGAGACAAGGGCACACGGGCGTGCTCTTACGGGCACACGGTCGTGCTCCTTGTCTTACTCAGACATGGCTCGTCTGAAACTGCTGGAAACCCATCCAAAACTCATCCAATCTGAAATTAATCATAAACACACATCCAAGGCACTTCAAATAACACATATACATCATCAATTTCAACATCCCTCCCGAACTACGGATTCCACCATTAAAACTCAAGCTTTCTCACACAACACACACAAAAATAAGCATGCATGTTTTCTGGGTGGAAAATAACCATCTAAATCATCATTTTCATCACATATAAGCAACCAAACAAGCTGGAAATACAAACACACATTCCAAACATCATCAAACATGCATCAAACAAGCTGGGAATGCGCTGAAGAAGTAAGAAACACTTACCTCTTGACATGGCTACTGGAAACTTAAACTCAATCTAATCTCTCTGATCTCTGGCTGGATTGGGAGCTGCTGGAAGCTGAACTTCTCGCCTAGGGCTGGGAACTACTGAAATGGAGAAGGAAAAGCTGAAATGGGTGAGAAAATACAATAACTCTCGCCTCTCTCTCATTTTCTACCCACCTGTACGGGCATGCAGGGATGATGCACGGGAGTGCACCACGGGAAAATGAATGAAATCCATTTCCCGCGCTTCGCAAAATTGAAACCTCCCTAAAGGAATCATACGAAGGCCACACAGCTCTGGAAAACTACCAACTTGCCCCTGAACTCTTCTAGACTCCCAAACTATCTCTGAATTCTATTTCTAACCCAAAAACTCTACCCCTAAGGGCTTTTCTAAAACCTGGGATGCTACATTAGGATCCATTGAAATACTTGCTATAGAAATAATATGCCTAAGAAAAGATACACTACTCAACTAGAACTTGTACTTATCAAACTTTGCATAAACTTTCTATCTCTCAACATATGAAGGATGAATCTCAAATGCTCCTCTATACTCCTCAAGTAGACCAAGATGTCATCGATAAATACAACCATGAATCTATCTAGGTAGTCCTAGAAATCTGGATTTATCAAATCTATAAACACTATAGGAGCATTGGTTAAACTAAAAGACAATGCCACAAACTCATAATTGTCATACCTCATCTTGAAATCAGTCTTAGGTATATCTCTCTCTACAACTCTTACTTGATGATACCTAGACCTCTAATCTATCTTGGAGAATACTGTAACTTTGCTCGACTAATCAAACAAATCATCTATCTAAGGTAATGGGTACTTGTTATTGATTGTTATCTTATTCAACTCTTTGTAGTCTATGCACATCTTTAAGGACCTATCTTTCTTCCTTACACACAAGATCGAAGCACCCCATCATAAATAACTCGGGTGAATAAACCTCTTATTAATTAACTCTTGAAGTTACATCTTCAACGCTCGTAGTTTCGTCAAAGCCATTCGATACGGTGCTTAGAAATAGAAGTCGTATTGAGAAACAACTCAATTAAAAACTCCAACTCTCGCTCTAAAGGCAAACTTAGTAACTCCTCAAGAAAGACATTTGAAAACTCTCCAACTATAGGTACATCCTTGATACTTGACTCAACTAAACTCCTGCATATTACATTAGCCAAGTATCCTACACATCCCTTGCTTAGTAATCTCTTTGCCTGTAAACAAGAAATAAGCATGGTCTCTACTATTTCCTCACTAAAGATGAATTGATCAGGGTCTAGCTACAATCTAACCTATTTCCTCTTATAATCAATCTCTGCCTCGTAATAACTCAAGAAATCCATGTCTAAGATCATGTCAAAATAAGCCAACTCTAATATGATCAAATCTATCTTCATGATCATTCCCATAATAACTACCTCCTAGTCTACTAGTAACCGATCATTCACTATGACACCCCCATGAAGCATCTCTTCACAAAACTCCTCTCTGTCATACTAGGGATCAACCCTAATCTCTCTATCACTCTTCTGGATACAAAACTATGTGTGGCACCATAATCTATCAACACATATAAAGGAGTATCAAAGAAAACCAACTGATCTATAACCGTATAGGGAGTTATCTTAGCCTAATCTCATTTTACTGTAAAAACCCTAGCTTTTTCTCCATCATTCAGTGTACTAACACCTTTTCCACGCATTTTAGCACTACCTTCAAGAGCTTCATTACTTATGCCAACTAAACCTTTAACACCTTTGTTTAGCCTAGCTCTACCAACTGATGGCCTAACTCCCACTCCTCTGGTTGGGTGCTCAAACATCCTATGCCTAGGCTGTCGACATTTAAAACATATGCCTTGACTTGCAAGATGTAGCATCCCGGGTTTTTCTAGAAAAGCTCTTGGGGATAGAGTTCTGGGGTTAGAAATAAGTTCAGGAATAGGGTGGGGGTCTTGAGGAGTTCAGGGGTGAGATGGTAGTTTTCCAGAGCTGAGTGGCCTTCGTATGATGCCTTTATGGAGGTTTTAATCATGCGAAGCGCGAGAAATGGATTTTTATTCATTTTCCCTGGTGCACTCTCGTGCACCATCCTTGCACGCCCGTGCAGGTGGGTAGCAGGAGAGAGAGATGGGAGATTTATTAGATTTCTCACCCGCAGTTTCCCTTTTTCAGCTCAGTTTCTCTTGTTTTCAGCAGCTCCCAGCCCTAGATCAGATTTCCAGCTTCCAGCAGCTCTCAATCCAGTAAGAGAGATCAGAGATTAGCTTGAGAGATAGTTTCCAGCAGCCATGGCAAGAGGTAAGTGTTTCTTACTCTCTCTTTCAGTTTCCCAGCTTGTTTGATGTGGATGGAAACGTGTGTTTCCATTTCCAGTTGAGATGCTATGCTTGTATGTGTATATGATGATGAGATGATGATTATATGTTGATTGAGATGCTTATTTTCCACCCAAAATGCATGCTTGCTTTGCTTGTGTGTGTTAGTGAGAAAAATATAGATTTTCATGGTGGATTCAGTAGAGATAGATGGATGATGAAATTGATGCATGCTATGTGTATATGGAAGTGCCTTGAATGCATGTTTCCAGTTAATTTCAATTCGGTTGAGGATTGTGTGTGTTTGGATGGGTTTCCTGTATGTTCCAGGTGGGTGCTCGTATTGCAGAACCAGACACACGCCCGTATGCCCGTAGACGCACGCCCGTGTGCCCTGGTTTCTATAAGGGCACGCCTGTGTGCACGAAGTGCACACGGCCAGATTTGCAGTGGGCACGACCGTGTGCCAGCTTCTTCAGTAGAAATACGCAGCAATTCCAGAGGAGAGCACGGCCAGACACACGACCGGGGCACGGTCCCGTGTGTCTGGGCACACGCCCGTGTGCTTTGTTTGGCACGACCGTGTGTCTCTCCTGCACGACTGTGTGCTTGGCCCACACGCCCGTGCGTCCGCCAGTTTTTCCAGAAAATGAGCAGAAATAAATGATTAAAGGTTTGGTAATCCATCCAAGGCGTAAATGACATCAGATAACAGCGAATTCAGATAATAATGTAGCATATGCATAGCATGACACAGCATGTAACCTGAATGAGGATCCAGGGATTCGAATTCAATAGATTTCAGCAGACAGAACCCAATGTATGGGTTTCAGTTTAGGGTGAACTCGAGGGGGCATCTGTGGGACCCAGCTTTCTGACACCAGTCAGTCAGCTCAGCAGCAGTATTTCAGTATTCAGTATTCAGCTTTCTAGCCAGTAGCTAGAATGTTCAGCCCACTTGGCCAGGATGCCGAATCCCTGTGTTCATCAGCCTGATCAGCACAGCAGGTACCTTCGGGTACAGTTATAGATTCAGATGCATGCATCATCAGTCATTTTCAGTTTCCAGCTCAGCATGTCATTACATATACATATTGGCATGACTAATCAGATAATCAGAAATCAGTAATCAGATAACAGTTAATCCAGAATCAGCAGTTTCAGTGCCAGCAAGCGACTAGATGTATGGATAGGGCCGAGGCCAAATTTCAGTGTGTGCTTGTGTGTGTGTTTGTCGCTTGTTTGGGCGGGGGAAGTAAGAAATGCTTACTGGGTGATCTTTATCACTCATCCCTTTCCTTCTTCCTTCCTTTTCAGGTTTTGCTGCTGGCGAGGAGCGGGTGGGCCGAGGCTTGCGAGAGGGGACCCCACACACTAGAGATCAGTTGTATTTTATTTTCAGTTTGGACCTGTGAGGTCATGTATATGATGTATATTTTCAAAACAGTGTAAAGAACAGTTACATATATATGAAAAGCCAGATGGGCTCATTGTATATTTTATTTCAGTTTCAGCTTCCGCTTATGTACAGTAGCAGCAGTACGGTTTCTTTTCCGTAGGATTCCTGTCTCGGGTACCCAATTTTCAATTTATTAATAGAAAGAGATTTATTGTTCAGCAGCAGGGGTACTCGGGGCAGCGGGTCCTACATAAGATGCTTTCTTGCGTGACTCTTACCACAAGTCTTGCACATGGGTAATTCCACTCTATGTCACTTTTCTTTGAAAGGTTTCCTTTACTGCATTGGTTTCTTACCTCAATCTACACCTCTCTAGAACCCTTTCTACTAATCTAGAAAAGAAATTCATCCTCAACAGGTAATCCTCAGACCTTAAAGCTCTCCATAAAGTATTACTGAATCTCTGTGGGGGAGAAGAACCAGTCATCACATCTTTAGCAATATCAGGATACAAACCATAGGTGAACTTCTGTAGTTAGATCGACTCTACTATACTAGGAACAAACCTCGCTAATATGTTAAAATGGGTGGTATAATCTTTGACTGATCTGGTCCCTTGAGTCAACTCAATAAACTTCTAAGCTCTAGTATGTACCATATCAACAGTGCGATACTCCTTCTCAAATATCCTTCAAAACTCAACCCAAGCAATCTCTTCTCATCAACTAATGTCTTTGCAAGGTTCCACCATACCCTCGTATCACCTCTCAATATAAAAGCAGTATATCAGACCCTCTCTCTATCTGACATAGTGAACAAACCTATAACACTCTCTATTGATTCAATCCATTCCTCTACCATAGCTAGATCTTTAGAACCGTTGAAGTTAGATAATTGATGAGCCCTAGGTAAACTATAGATCAGATACAATTTATCAGAACCACTAGGACCAATTGTTTCTGTATTAGAACTCGAATCCCTCTAATAACCAAACCTAGGCATTTGATAAGTTTTTCTAATTTTCTCTGACATACCCTATCCTATTTGACCAAATTGATCTTTAACTAGCCCTTGATGGGCTCCCTATCTTACTGGATTAAAAACTACATAAGAAATAATAATTTTTTTCTTAGAAATCCCAGGCTATACATTTCTAAATATGTTGTTCATACAACATCTCATAATAGTATTATACATACAAACATGCATAAAGCCAAAATAATGTATACACAGTATCCGAGCCAAAACATGTTATCTGCTGCAGAGCCATGTCCCCAAAATCTGACAGTTGCATCACTCCTACTCAATCATAGAACCATTGACCTACAAAAAAGAAAAGAAGCGAAAAGGGTGAGTGATAAAATCACTCAGCAAACATTTTCTATCTCTAGCACTGACAGGTTTCAAGCTCAAACTGATTTACATATCTTATCACATTAAATTCTACTTTACAACTTATTTATTTCTTTCTTTTTGATATTTCTTTTGTTTTCTATAGTATTCTTACTTTTATCCTTATTTGTTTATGTTTTCTCATTAATGCTATAGATGACATGATATTTATGCTCAGATGTCTTGTAAATGTTGATTAATTATAAAATTTGCCCTTGGGCCTGATTTCTGAAAACTTTTTCTAAATAAAACTATGATCCAAAGATCCTAAATATATATATATACATGTACATATAGTATAACCTAAAAACTGAGTCAGAAAGATATGTATCTAAAAATATCTGTTATGCTAGCTAGACTAATAAATACAATGATTTGACATCGTGGCCATGTGAGCTTAAACCTATAATAAAACTACTCGTGCATGATCAATACTCTCTTTAATAAGCTTGGTCAAATACCATATCCTCTCTAATGGATGTTGGCTTCCTTCTCTAATAGGCGTGCGAATTCACAGGTATCCCCTCATATCCACTATTAACTAATGTTCGAAATATCGTATACCTATACTTTGAAATCATGCTATTAGATTCATGGAGCTATTTCTAAAAACATCTTATGTGGCATGCCATGCTCTATACTAATAATCATGCATGATATGTTGTTATATCTTGTTATTCTTAAGTTTTTTGTGCTTATGAAGGGTTTGGAATGGCTTAACTTTGCTTTAAAATTCTTTTTTTGCTTTTCTTAAAGTGCACAAAAGTGTCTCTAAGTGCACAAGCATGTTTGAAGGTGGGAAAATGTGGTAGTCATGTTCTTAGTCGTGCAAGCTTTTAGAATCAATTTGTAAACCTTTGGTTGACTACACAAACATGTGGTGTGAACACGCAGGCGTGCAACAAGGTACAAGGTCGTATGTCGTACTGGTACAGATGTGTAACAGCACAACAACACTCTCATGTCTTGTTTACACAAACATGTAAATTTAGGATTAAGCACATAGGTATATGCATCGGTTGCACGACCATATGTCTAGATTTTCATATACACACACATACCCTACATGGTCATGCTCATGCTCATATAGAAAATAGGCCACATATCGTATATCCTCGGGGACACGATCATGTGCTTAACTTCTTTCTAGAAAATGACGTTTGGCAAGCCAGAAAATCCCAACAAATCTCAACTCAAATAACCACTACTCAAATCATATGTTCATACATCAAATATATTAACCAATAAGCATACTCAATCCATTTATTCATCATAAAGCATGTTAATAATCTCACATTTCTCACAATTATATACCCAAGCACATAAACATCTAATCATCTTTTAACAACTCATAAATCATCATCTAAGGTCTCATTTCATCATCAATACATGCTATAATACATTTTTAACATGTAGCAAACATATGAGGGAAACACAAACTAGAAAATCATGCTATAAACCCAAATGGAAGAGGTAAGGAAACGCTTACCTCTTGCCATTGCTTTAGGATCTCTCTTTCTAATCACTTCTGGATCTCTAGCTTGGATTTGGGCTACTGGTTGAACATTTTCAAATCTAGGGTTTGCTGGAAATAGAGAGGGAAAGAAGAAGATAAAAATTGAAATACGCATAACTGAAAAACAATACATATATATGCTTAAATGACATGACACATAGTTGTACGTGCAATAGAAATCTCAATTTCCTCTATCTTCATGCCATACATGGAATATTCTCCTAAGAATATCAATGTACAAGCCACAAAAGGCTTCTAAATGACTCTTCCACCCTTGAACCCTCTCAAATCTATTTTCTATCAGAAATCTCACTTTTACCCTTGATCTCAAGCTTAAAAGGACAATTCTACCCTTAGACTCTTATAATACCTCATCCAAAGGTACCTTCCCATTTGAAATCTTCATATTTTAGGCTTCTTGGTTAGCTCTTGTGACAATGTTGGGCCTTTTTTATCTTTTCTTCTATCTGATTTACTGAATTCGATTATTTCTTTCTTAATCATTTCAAAATTTGTTGTTGTCTTCATAGAATTCTCTCTTTCTCTGTGAACTTTTTTCTCTCTTACTGCTAGTCTCTTAGAAAAACTTTATTTAACATTTTTTTTACTTCCACTATACACTCTGATTACTTTGCCTCAACCTTTGTCATTTCTTATAAGTAAAGAGATCATTACCTAACTGGAGCCTAACCTTTTCTATGACTATTTGTCTATGTCTCATGCTTAATCAGAAAATCATCCCCTATGGTCATATGAAAACAACTTAATAATAACTAATCTAACCTTAAACATTGATCAAATCTCTTTGTCTCTTAGCTTAAAAGCTCTCTGATCATCCTTTATTGTGTCATCCTCTATAAACTGAGCACTGGTGCTATTATCTATCAATCATGCTAAGGACAAACCTAAATCTCTCTAATATTATTCTTTGAAATAAAAGCACTGAGTGTCATTATGAGAGAAATATTGCCCCTTAAGTTTACACATAAGTTCACTCCTGTCTACTCTTGCCTCATTGTTTAGGCTCTAGTTTAATTTCTTTTATCCCTGACTACATTTGACACACACTGGATATGGATCTCTTTGCCTATATCTTCTCTGAATAGTTTATTCTTTTCTTAAATCAGTTTCTTGTCTTTATCTTTATCTCTCTTTTCTATTGAGCTCAAAAACATGTTGATCTTCTAAAATTCCTCTGATCTCAAAGTTCTCTCAAATCTCAATGCTTTTTTTATATCTTCACTAAATTCTTTAGGAAGATAAGCTTTTAACATATTTTTCCTAGCAACTAGGGCTGATCTCTCTATCTCTCGGCTTTTTTTTCTTTTTCTTTTTCTTTTTCCTTGTCCTAATCAGATTCTTTTCCTTTGTCCCCAATATTTACATCTCTCTCAATTGATCTCTTAAACTTGCCTAGGTCAAATTCCCTTCATCCACTATTAACGTAGCGGGGCTCTATTAAACCTCGTATCTCTTTTAAGTAGGTGAACTATATGTATGATTCTTTCTCTATCTATCATACTGAAAAGACTCATGATACTTTTTTCTATCTCCATCCAGTCCTCTATCACTATTAAACTCTTTAAACCCATTAAATTCAAGGGGCTGGTAGATTGTTGACAAGCTGAAGTTGAGACAAGGTCTCTCTTGAAACCTTTAACACCTACTAAATCTGTCTCTAAACCCTATCTCTGATATTGACTCCTCTCTAGCCTTTGAAAACTACACTAAATTGGCTTTGGGTAACTACCTCTGACATCATCTTACAAATTTCTTCTTATAAGCTACTATAATCTTCTCTTTGTCTTTCATACCGATATCACCTCTATCTAGGCTTCTATTACTATTAGATTTCTGAGCTCACTGAACTTGGGGAGGAAATCCTTTGAATCTCTAACACTTTTTTATCTCTAACCTCAAACTCTGCCTCTTAATAATGATCCCATCTTAAATAACGATCACTATCTTCTTTTAGCTCTTACTATCCTCCTCTGAAAAACTATTGAAACTCTTCTCTTATCACATCTCTAACCATATTCTCTTAAATCCAATACTTTCAAAGACTCTAGAGCTTCTTGGGATCCTCTCTTACCCCTCTTTCAACTCCTTAAAGGACTACCTTTACTCTGAAGTAACATAGGAAACTAAAATCTTACGTCTAAGATCGTAACAGAAGAAGGTCAAGGTCTACTTTCTATACTAAATCTACTACTGAGATACTTACATTAAGGGGAATCATGAGTTTTGGCTGTTGGGATACACTAGGTTTCTACTTATGTAATTTAGAAAACAATGCATGTTGAAAAACATCTTCGAAAAACATTGGCTCAAAACTCACCCTAATGGCTTAAAGCTTGCTTTAATAGCAAAAAAAATAGCACTCGCTACTATATATACTACTATTACTATATTAGATAATTTACTAAAATTCTTGATATCTATTATAAATATTATGTAAGGGAAATGCTTTATTAGTACATAAACAAGGATCCTATATAACTACTTTACTGAAAACTATGCATTGAACGGGAGTTATAAATGAAATGTAGGGGAATGCTAAAACTCACTATACAATATCCTGAAGAAAACTCATAATTTGTTACTACTATTTAATAGTTGAAAACATATATGTTACTATACATCCCTTATGCATGAGTAACACAAAGCGTATGAGCTAACATGCTATAAACTAAAAACTGAATACATATTTACATATATATATATAACTTAAAACTTAGGTAAAAACCCACTCAAGCTACATCCCATGCTATCAGTATGCAAGAAAGAGCATGAGATCGTGCATAAGTCATGCATCTAGTTGTGCTAGTGTTTGTTAGTTTCTTGTAATTTCTTGGTGTACTACATAGGTATATGGTGTAAGGCACATGGTCATGCATGAAGTTGCACTGGCATGTCCTACATTTACATAGGCATGTAATAGCTTATATAATACTCTCGTGCCTTGCTTACACGTGCATGTAGAATTAAAAATAAGCATATGGTTGTACTTTCACTTGCATGATCATGTATCCAGGTTTTATAGGCATGTACGACTATATACATAGTCATATCTTTATAGAAATGCAACTATACAATCGTGCACCTATAGGCATACAATCATGCTCTCACAAGTATATGATCATGCTCTCAACTCAAATTCTATAATAACACATCTGAAAACCCATAAATCTTACTATTCACCATCCAAATGTTAACAAATCTAAATCAAAGAATCTTATAGGTTCAATATATCAATCATAAGTATATTTAACCCACACAACTAATCCAAATCATGCTAACACATCATATTTCTCAAGATAAAGCATCAAAACACATATACTCAAACATGTATGCATATTTTAAGGAAATCATCCATTAACTAGCTTCTAAATCATTATCTCAACACTTCAACAAGCTAAATATGCATTAAGTATCTAGCAAGGATCACCATAACTCAGACATACAAGAAAATATGCTATGAAACAAGGTGAAAGAGGTAAGACAACACTTACCTCTAGCTATGGCTGTTGAATATCTTTCATTAGTTGGTTCAAGCTTTGTAATCTGATATTAGACTATTGGTTGATCACTAATAGGTGTTTTAGGGTTCATTGGGGAAGAAGAAGAAGAAAGAAGCTTATGAAAGTATAAAAATTTAGAAAAATAAACATATATGGGGCAGTGCTAACATGACGCACGCTCGTGTGCCTAAGGCATACGGTCGTGTGTCAAGGAAATTTTGGATTTCCTCCTTCTTTTGCATCATACATAGAATACTCTCCAGAAGGAAACCTAGGTACATGCCACATATAGCTTCTAAATGACTAGTTTTACCCCCGAACCCTTTCAACTTTATTTTCTATTATAAAATCTCATTTTTAATCTCGATTTAAACCTTTCCAACCCTTCTTTTAATTCATACATAAAATACTCTCCCAAATAAATCTCTTGCTTATTAACTCTTGAAGTTGTTTTTTAAACTCCTAAAGTTTTGTTAGAGCCATCCAATATAGAGCCTTAGAGATAAGTGTCATATCAGGTAGCAACTCAATATAGAACTCCAACTCCTTCTTTAGAGGTAACCCTAGTAAATCCTTAGAAAAAACATCAAGAAACTCTCTCACTATAGGCACTTTTGTGATACTTAGCCCAATCACACTTTTATATACCATATTGGCCAAATATCCTACATAACCCTTACTTAATAACCTTTTCATCTGGATGTTGGAAATAAACATGATTTCTACTCTATCTGTGCCCTCAGCTTATAAGACATGGGAAAATGACTTTTCTTACCATAAAAAGATCAAAACAAGCCATCAAATGGAGTTACACTTTCAAAACACCTTTTATGGTTGGTTATCATTTTTTGGTCAAAAAATAATGATCCTATCTTAGGGACCCAAACTCTACTTAAGTTTTTAAATTTTACTACATGGCCACCCTTCTAGTGACTTCGAGTTTCCTTACACGATCTTATTGACAGTTATAATGTGTTTAAAAATTATATAAATGTATGGTTTTTACATCAATAGATACATGACTATAGGGCACTTACCCTAACAATATAAACTATCCAAATGAAATACACCCCTCTACAAAAAAATCCTTTGACAAAATTTCCCCTACATATAATACATCAAATGGGAAATGATCTCATATAGTAAGCATCCCAAATATCTTCATTAAATGTAATAAGGATGACTAATATGGGTCATTATGATAGTAATATCATCAGGACATTGGCATGGACTGACGATTAGAAATCTTTCTTTTGAATGTGACAATATACAATGTATAACATGGTTCTTTTATTAAAAGTCAAAATAATTCATCATATGATTGTACTAGTGTATGAAATGATCCAGAGACTTGAGATGTCAGGGTCAAGTTTAATACGAACGCATATGGTTAATATGGTGTTAAGCACAAGACTAATCACATGTCATAAACTAGATTGGTCATACGTTATTCAAATATGGAGGTGAGCGACAATCAAGATGGGATATGTTAGCTAAAAACTAAAAGTGTTAAGTTTCCATTGGCTTAGAAAAATTAGGTTTTGAGTTTTTAAATGGATGTTAGCAGATATCAAAAATAGAAATCAAGATGGGATATGTTAGCTAAAAACTATAGGTGTTGAGTTTCTATTGTCTTGGAATAATTAGGTTTCAAGTTCTCAAATAAATATTTATAGATATCAAAAATAAAAATCTCTGGCCATAGTATACTAATAGTTACATGATAATGAGTTTGTAGTGAAGTGTTTTGTATATTATAATCAATAATTTGATAAGTGATTATTAAACCCTGAACCTTTACTCAATCAAGATATGATGATGTAGGGATTTTACCTATATGATATGTGTGATTAGAAATTTGGTTCAATGGAGTATGTCTTTATCATGGCTTTGGGATTATTGATCATTGCTAGATGATATCCATAGTCATTGGGTCTTTAGAGTTGTTTCAGTTTGGATCCAAAATTAGGCTTATGGCTAAGCCATGGTGAATCAAGAAATGTTTATAATATAAACTAAGGTGTTAAGTAAACTGACTGAGAAAAATTTTACCTTGGTTGGCTAGTACCTTCTGGAAAGTTAATGGAAACAAAAATAATTTTTAATATATTATTTATTTAACATTAAGGCTTTGGGTGTCTCATTAGGTGGTCAATTAATATGTTGGATATATGGCTAAATAAAAAGGACATGCATAATTTTTAAATTGCAAATCACCCTACACTATATAAAACCATGTGATAGCCAATATTAAGTAAGCTTTTCATTTTCCAAAACAAAATTTGTAAGAAAAATTTTATCTATTTCAATCTTGTTATTGATCCATTTTTTCTCTTCATGATATTTCTTCTTGAGGTCTTACAATTAGAAGACTCATCTCCATCTACATCAAAGATTCTTACTTTGAGATTATAATTTTGTATCCATCTCATGTTTTAAAAATTGCCTATTCTCTACCATTTCTTCTATAGAGCTGTTTGCATGTATATTAATATGCATGTCCATTTTCTCCATTGTTTTCCACCATAATTTATCTCTGTTATTAGAGCCATTTTCAACTCCTTTCATGTTTCATTTTATTTTTGTTCTTATGGCTTTATGTGTAAAAGTATATACAGCCATTATATATTGACAACTTGTGTTATTTGGTTGAAAAAGAATGATTTTTTCTTGACTGTTAATCAGGTTTGTGTAGCTTATGACAGTTTTATTTTATTGTGTTCTAATGTATTTTGTATGAAGAACATGACATAAAGGTGGTTTTAGTGAACCATTGTTTTATATGTTCAAATAGTTTTTTTTTTTTTTAAATGTAAATGGTTGCTCATACTTCACATGCATGTTAATGATTTTGAATAATTTTTCAAAAAAAATAAACTTTTCTTGACACTTTGTGACGTTCAAACATGCTTAAAAATGTTTATGCATGCATATAATTGATATATAATGACATATGTCATGTTTTGGAAATGTAGGTGTTATATACACTTGTATGGTTATTTGGCATAAAATGTGTTTTTATGTAAGTTATGCTTGTGAAAATGTATATACAAGTTTTACTATTATCCATGTAACATTTTTTTTAACACGCATATAAAAATTGATGAAAGAAAAAGGTGTCACTTTGTGATTTTTTCCATATTGCATTTCTTTTATGGACATGCTAAATTTGTTATGCTTAATAGGAATTAAGTATAATATTTAATTTATTAATATGTGTATGCAACGGGTTGCATATAATGTCTGGTGAAAAACATTGTGGTGAAGAAATGGTTCTTTGTTTTTCATGTGATAGGTGGAGTTGCAAAAATGTCATGATGAATCTTGCATAATTTTTGTTACTATTTTGATGAAATAGTTAAATTTTTAATATAGCGTGTCATAGCACATTTGATGATGATTGACTATGAAATTCAACTTGATGATTACATGATGAGAGATATAAACATATTACTAATAAGGAATGTGAAATGTTATATGTGCCCTTATGGTAATCATGACATAAATCAAGTAGTCGTTATTTAAAATGAATATTATGAATATTAATTTGGATGCATCAATATATTTATATTGAATAAATATTAACTACATGGTGACGGAGTTTATCTTATTTTATGATATCATATTATGAATAAATATTTATGTGTTTATGGATGAATAATCAAGGATAATCATGGTTGATATTTGGTTTTTATTAAACCTTGTTTATTTGGGCATATAATATTATTTCATTCAATAGGGTTGTAATAATCAATTACATTTTATTTATTTTAATGTAATTCTAGTTTGCATGCCTTAGTGTTTTAAATGTAATAACCTTGGTAAAACATGTGGATAGAGATCCACGCAAATTTCAAAAGGTGACCTAAATAAAGGCATAGAATTAAGAATTTAGTTTTCTTAAATAGGTTTTTATTTTGAAAATCCCATGATCATCCTACCTTGTTTTACTTATGGTTATGCATGTATGGATGCTTAATTATATATAGGTCTTATTAAATAATGAATAAACCAAATAGATCTCCCTAACATAAAATGATCATAAAATCTCATGTGAAGGAATACAAACTATGTTTAACACTATTCAACATGTGACTTATAGAAAGAATTACTCCAAATGATTATATTATACAAATGATTAAAATTCTAAGTGAGTTAGACATCTCTAGAGTAGTAATGCTTGATAGACTAAGGATGATTTTAATTTTCCAATCTCTATCTCTAAGCTATAAACCATTTATAACCAACTACAATTTGAACAGGAAAGAGTATACTCTTTCTCAACTTCTGAATAAGATTTAATGGTATTAAAAGCAAGGCTTAAAAGGAAAAATCTATCAATATGTTAATATAGTGTCAATAAGTGGCATTGAAATGGCTTGGCTTTTGATAATTGGTAATTTGGGTAAGAAGAAGGGTGATTTAATTATTTTTATGCCTTTAATTTGATTAAAATTGATGTTAAGGGTAAAATAGTCATTTTGACTTTATTTTGGGTCATACATGTGTCACTTTAAGGTGTTATCTTGTGTACAATTTGTTGGGTACATAATTTTAAAAATTTCCATCATGGATGATTGTTCATACTTACAATGCATGATTATGGATGTCAAAATGGTCATTACCTATATAAGGTAGTGTTGGTTTTGAAATTTTATTCTATCGATTTTTATATATATTAGATCTTTCTAAAGCTTGTAACATAGAGAACAAAGTGAGGTTGATCATTGAAAATTTTATTGGATGTTCATCAAAGTTCAAGCTAAAAAGAAAGCTAAGTGCTAAACATCTAGGTAAGTAAAATCCTAACCTAAGTAGATAGTTTATGCATGATTCCATGATTATTGATACCATTAGGTTGTTTAAGCTTTTGTTGAAGATTCATAATGTGATTCAACTAAATTAAGCATGCAAAGTATTAGATCTAAGATGAACTGAAATCAATTGCGTGAATTAGATAAGTTTAAGCATGATTTTGTTTTATGTCCTTGAAGCTTAAGGAAGTTACTGGAAAGGCATACCTTCTTTCAAATTTGAGCTAATTGAGCATGAGATGATTTAATGTGATTGTTATGAAGCTTGATTTGTATGTTGAATAAGTTGAAATTGATCAAGTAAATTATATGATAAATAAATGTTGATTAAAGAAGGTTACAAGAGACAATGATCACATGAACTATGATTTGTGATGTTTTGATGATTAAATGATGATATATACACTATGAGAATAAATTTTATATTGAATGATGATAATTGAAAGAAATTTGATTAAATTTGAAAATTGTTTAGTTATGATCTATTCAAGACGATCACGATGCATGGTATTATGCATGTTTGACATAAGACCGTGAGTTACGGTATGCAGTGTCATGACTTTGGATACTATACATGCATAGGCATGCATGGGCTAAGGTATTATGCAAGAGTCACAATCATGTATTGGTGAAACATAATCGTGAAGCAAAGTAGTTCCATGTATACAAGGAACATAAGTGCCATGATTGTGCGCTTTAGAGTTGCATAGTCATGCATGGCATAAAATGGTAGTTTCATGGAACTAAGTTTATTAAGAAATTAAAATTTAATGTATTTTTTATGTATCCATGGCATGCCAAAATAAAATGTTTTATGAAGAAGAAGAAAAATGAAGTTTTATAAGTTTTATAGACCTCCAGGTTGAATATGTATATATATTATAAAATTAACAAAGATGATGTTTTGAATATCTTTTAGGTAAGATACGAGAGAGCATCTATTAGTTCACATAACTATTAGAAATTGAAGATTTTCATTAGTTAGGCTCATTAAAAATTATGTGTTAGTCATTCATTAGTTGAACTCATGAGGTTAGGGTGTCAAATCCCTACGTTAATTAGTCTAATAAACATATGAGTTTTTCTAGAAGTTTTACAAAAAATTTTGTTAATCTTATATTGAGATCTTTAAGTCAATTATGATAAGTTTTATGATGAGATCTTCAAATTGACTATGATAATTTTCAAGATGATGATTTTAAACATGTCTTTGGGCTAAGTTATGGATTTCAATATGGTTTTAGCATGACTTACATGTCATAATTTTCATGAGAAAGCGACAAGAAATTAAGGTTTAAGAGAATTTAGAAATTAATTCAAGATAAGACATAATATGTATTAAGATAAGATACGTAGTAAGAGTTAAGAATGAAATAAAGATAAGTTATGATATTTAAGAATGAAATTCAAGGTTAGAGGGTATGTATGTTAAGGTTATGATTCTGCTTGTTAAGTGACTTATCCCTTATTCCAATACCTTTTCCTTCTAGGTTTGAGTTTAGTTTGCTAGCTAAGTAGTTGCATGAAAGGTTATTATTTTTAGGATTGTTAATAAGAAACAATGTAATAGTTATAGTGTAATGTTTTCCAAAACAACTGTTACGGTTTACTTTTGTAAACAATTTTATGTTTCACATTTTATAACAAGTTAATAAAGTAGTATTATTCATTACTGAGTTATGTTTTAAATATAAGTTTTTAATTATGCATTATGATTATTAATGAATGCTAGTTAAGTTTTTAATATATGTTTTATGAAAGATTAATGTGATAATTTATATGTTTAATAAAGTTATAATATATACAATAGTTACTACATTTATTTGTATAAAAGTAAGATTTATCAAGTATTTTCAAAGATAAATTGTTTTTGAAATTACATTTAGTTATGAGTTTGAAAATTCCCTTGATAGCTAGCACTCATTGTGCCTATTCATTGTAAGGATTCAATTTCCTTTTAATATGAATTCTCATTAAATTAAGTAATTCATTATTAATGAAAATTTTAAAGATGAGAAAAGTTAGTATTTCCTAGCCTAGAGATGATATGGTCAAGAGTAATGCCTTAATAAGGTTTGTTTCTAGTGTAAGAAGAGTTTCCCATGTGACTAAAGTTAGTTTGAGTGCTACAATGTCAAAGAGAGGATTTAGAAGACTCTAAGAGATAGGGATCAAGAGTTAATAGTGGATAGTCATTTGAGGCTAAATTTTGATAAGGATATTACTAATTCATGATATCTAAGTAGAAAGAGATTACATTTGATTTACAATCTTCATGAGGTGCATTAGCCACATAAATTTAATGTTCAAGAGATCTTTTTGTGGTTGAGAAATGGATGCAGTCAATTAAGAGTGCTATAAGCTTATTCTAGATAACAAATAGAGATAAGGTATAATATTTTATGTACTTTTGAGAGGTGATGCAAGGATCCAGTGGAATTTGACCAAGATTTTAGTGGATATATCTAGGTTAAGTTAGAGAGAGTTTTAAAAAATGATTGATAAAGAGTTTGGTAATACAAATTTGGCTTATGCTCAGACACAAGAGTTTATTGAGTTGACTCAAGATTCTAGCTTAGTTAAGATGTATACAACGAGATTCAGTTTCTTAGCTAGGTATGCCACTAGTTTGGCTTGTTTAAAAGAGGGGAGAGTTCAAAAGTTTTTTCATGGTTTGTATCCAATCATTATAAGGGATGTGATGATCGGTACTTATCCATCTCGAAGGTATAGTAAGCATTGGGTAGAGCATTGATATCAAAGGTATGTATAAAGAAAATAGAGTTGTTAGTTGGGAGTAACGGTAGTAAGGATAAAGTTGAGGCTAGTTCAATGTAAGAAATAATATAAGGGTTATAAAAAGGCCTATATGGAGCTATAAGTAAGTGGTAAATGTTAAAAGAATCTTTCATGTGAGTGTCTTATAAGGCAAATATGTGTTACAACTATAGATAATCGAGTCATATGGTGTTTAAATGTCCTACTAGAGCTGTTGCTGGTAGAGTTCAAAGTTGTAAGGCTTGAGTATTCTTTTTGCTACAAGAGCAAGCAAATGTTAATCCATTAGCGGTAACAAGTCAATTACTTTCCATGATTCTCATTTACCTTTTTTTATCAATAGTGGTATTATGTATTATTTTATTTTTAAAAATATTGTAGATAGATTAAGTTTAAATCTTATTATGATAAATCATAAAATTTGTATTAAGTTATCAAATGCTAATATGGTAATGAATGATTAGATGTTGTTGAAATATTTAATAAGGATTCAGGGTAGATTGTTGTTGATAGATTTGATTGTGATAAAGATGTCAAATTTTGATATAATTCTAAGCATAGATATGGCATTGAGATTGATTATAAAAGAAGAAAAATCTAATTTCAATTGAGTTATAGGGATGATTTTACCTTCAATGAAGGTAAAATTTGGGGTAAAATGATTTCTTGTGTTAAACTGAGAAAGAAGTTAGGTAAAAGTTGTGTAGGATATCTAGCTAATATTATGTGTAAGGATAAACAAAGTCTAAGGATTAAGGATGTATCAATGGTTAGAGAATTTATTGATGCACTTTTGGATAATCTTCTAAGTTTGGCTCTGAAGACTGAGATTGATTTGGTATTGAGTTAGTACCTAGTATGACTTTGAATTTTAAGGCACCATATAGGATGACTCCAATTAAGTTACAAAGGTTGAAAAAACAATTATATGCCAATTTTTTAAATTTGAATTTTGGTTAGATAGTGTGGCGTTTCTTAGGAATGCAGTTTTAGCTAAAGGTATTTCTATTAATCTAAGTAAGATGAAAGTTGTGTTAAGTTGGTTGGTTCCTAGGATAACTAAGAAGGTTAAGAGATTTCTTGGTTTGGTTAGTTATTGCAAGAGGTTCACTAAGGGCCTTTCTAGGTTAACTAGATTATTGACTACTTTAATAAGAAAATAGGTTCCTCTCAGGTGGTTTGATGAGTGTGAGGCTAGATTTGAGGAGCTAAAAAAACGATTGACTAGTGTGTAATGGCTCAATTTTTGTAAAATTGGTAAGTAAGGTAATAAAATGGTTATTTTAATTGTTTTTGTATTTTTACAATGGTTTAATTCTATATGAAGGTTAAAATGGACTTTTTAACTTTATTTTGGTCATACATGTGTCAATTTGAGGAGTTGCCATATGTATAATATGACTTACTAGGGGGATTTTAAAGTTCTTGTCCTACGCTATTGTGCATCCTTGCACACATAAGTATGCATGTCATGTTTTGGTGCTACCTATATAAAGCAGATTGAATTCAACTTTAATCATAATTTTTGAAGTTTCAAATCTTAAAATTTTTAAAGAACAAACATCAAATAGGAGAGGAAGAGCTTGAGTGTAGTTGATCATTGTTGATAATCAGAGTTTTAGCTAAAGAGAGAAAGTGAATTAGCATGCTTAGAGGTCAGGAGATTTCTTCAAACTCTACCTTTTTCTATTCTCACTATAAGACTGAGCTAAAGCAAGGTTATTATCCCTTCTACCTAGAGCAATCATAATATGGAACAATTTGGCACACCAATTCCTTTCAAAGTATTTATTGCCATCAAAATTAGCAAAGATAAGGAATGACATCACCTCTTTCATGTAAGCTCTTTTAAAAACAATACGTAAGGCATAAGAGAGACATAAAAAACTTCTAAGACAAAACCCATATCATGGTATCCTTACATGGCTCATTGTATAAACATTCTATAATGGGATGACACCAAAAATGCAAACTGTTATTTATTAGAAGTAATGGCGAGCAATAACTATATACAAGCTAATGAATGCAATAGGAAAACAATAAGTTTCCATGAAGTTATTTCATTGATAGCCCTCGTTGCATAAGTGGTTACACTATAGAAACAATTAGGAAGTATAAATGCTAATGTTATGAATTCTCCTTCTCTAACACAATATTCCAAATAAGGAAAAAATTCGCCTTTTCAAGTGTCGAACCAATCAATTACATAGGAAATCAATAGAAAGGTAACTTCTAAAACAACCTATATTATAACATATATAATCATGGCTAGAGGAACCACTGGAATTTTACATGTAACAATTAATAAGGTTAGGGAGCCAACATGCTATTCCAACCACAACTAGAGAAGAAATCTAATTTGGAAAAACTAATGTAACAACAATTAATCTTTGAAAAGAAAATAGAACAATGGAAAAGATGAGGGAAATCCACGAAAACCATGAAACTTTTATTTGAATTATACAAACACAATTAGGCTAATTAGTTGAGAAGATCATTAAATGGCCTTAAAGGAGCTTGCCAAGCTACATAGTTAAAATTCTAGAAGAATGAGTGATGGCAATTACCTTAAGGAATGAGACAAATTTAAAATACCTTAATGCAAAGAAATAAGAGTAAAGACAAGAAGAAAAAGTTATAAAAAAAGTACATCTTATTGAATGAAAAAAGGAACAAGATGAAGAATAGGTCCCAAGTGGAAAAATTCCAAGGCAAAACAATAAATTAAACTCAAATGCCACTACTCAAAGGAGGATCACCCACACCATTCCCATAACAACCATAAAATTCAAAGGAGGATAAACAATGGTTAAAGTTTCTTAATATTTTGAAAAAAATTAAAAATGAATTTGTCTTTTAAAATGCACTTCAACAGACGCCAAAATATACAACGTTCCTAAAATATGTCCTAAAAAAGAAAATAAGGATAGATGAAGAAAGAATGGTGAAACTCATCGAGGATTGTTATGTCGTTGTCGAATAGAAACTATTACCAAAATGATTAGATCTGAGCATTTTCATTCTTTTTTATTAAAGATTACAAATTCGATAAGGTTTTCTATGACTTAAGAGCTAGTATAAATCTAATTTTGTTTTCTCTTTGCAGGAAATTAGGAATCAAAAAGCTAAAACCCACTAGTATGACCGTCCAAATAGTAAACTAGTCAATTAAATATCCAAACAGGATTATTGAAGATCTTCTTGTTAAAGTAGAAAAATTTATCTTTACAGTAGACTTTGTAGTTCCTGATATAAAAGAAGATTATAAGTTTCCACTACTCTTTGGAAGACTATTTTTGGCAATAGGATGAGCCTTCATTGATGAGAAGGAATTAAAGTGAAGAGTGAAGGATAAAAAGGTCATATTTAAGATATTTTGACACCATTAAGGCTTCTAAGGAAAGAGAAACTTTGTGAAAGGAAGATATGCTGAAAGAGAAAGAAAATAGTGTGAAAAAGGGCAAGGACATTCACTCAAGATATGGGTATTTGTATTTGATGTATCATAAATCAAAATCTTATAAAAAGTTCAAATAATTCAAATATGAAGTAGAGAAGTAAACTAGAAAGAGTATCAATACCTTTGATCTGATCGTAGAGGAGAATTCTTGAAGGATAATGGAATAATTTTTGAATTATCTTATTCATACACACCTTAGCTTAATAGTCTATCAAAAAGGAGGAATCGTACTCTATTAGATATGGTATGATAAATAATGAGTTTCACAGACATACTAATATCATTATAGGGATATGCCCTCCAAACCACTATGGATATCTTGAATCTTAACCAATTTCTTATAGAAGACCTTATATAAGATATGGTATGGGACAATTCCAACCTAAATTATATAAAAACTTAGGGTTGTCTAGCTTATGTTAAGTTAGTTAAAAATGATAAGTTAAACATTAAATCTAAGAAGGGTCACTTTTGGACATCCAAAAAACTATTTAAGATATTACTTCTACTTCCCAAGTGGTCAGAGAATCACCATTACCAAACATACCCACTTCTTAAAGAAAGAGTTCTTAGAGAATAGAAGGGCAAGAAGATTTATTGAACTTAAGGAAGAGTCTAATGAGACTCAAACTGTCACTTCTAGTGTAGGACCATCTACTTAGTAAGCTTCAATATCAAACTCCTTAGTAATAACAGAAAGGTAATCTATGGCATCAAAACCTTTAAGTAGATATGGATTTCTTCAAGAATAAGATTTTGAATCTTACTTAGTGGGAGAAATCGATGATAGAGATGATCTAAGAACTTATGAAAAAGCAATATTGGTTATTAATTCAAGTAAGTGGTTAGAAGCAATGGAATCTTAAATAGATTTAATGTATGTAAATCAAGTTGTGGTCCTTTGTTAATCTATTAGAAGGAATTGTTCCCATAAGTTGTAAGTAGATCTTTAAGAGGAAGATTGGAAAAGACAGAAAGGTAAAGATATATTGAAGCCATTAGTATCATACTAGCCATTATTATGCACTACGATTATGAGATTGGGTGAATGGAAGCCAAAACAGTTTTCCTTAACATATATATTAAAGAAAACATTTATATAAAGCAACTTATAGGTTTTTAATCTAATGATGAAAGACATAATATGTTCAAATTTCATCGACCTATTTATAAGTTTAACTAATCTTGTAAGAGTTGGAATATTCAATTCAATGAAACAATTAGATCATTTGGTTTCGTAGAGAATTTGGATAAACCCTGTGTTCATATATGGGGTCAAAAGAATGTCATCATAGTTAATGACGTTGGCGTAATGACTTAGGTAAAAATCAAATTATCCAAAACCTTTTCAATGATAGATATAGGAAAGACAACCTATATCTTTTGGATTTTTACCTATAAAGATAAAACAAAAGGAAAAATAAGATTATCCTATGGATTTTAATAGAAAATATGTTGAAGAGGTTCAACATAGAAATCTCTAAAAGAGGATATTTTCCTTTCTCTCATGGTCTTTGCCTTTCTAAAAATATGAGTTCAAATACTGATGATGAGTGACAATGGATGCATAATGTACCTTATGTTTTTGTTGTGGGTAGCTTAATGTATTCAATGTTATGTATAAGACTTGATATAACCTATACTGTAAGTGTTACGAGCATATATCAAGCAAATAGTATTTACGTTGAAGATTTGGAGACATTACCTTTATGGTGTGAGATGTTGCATCTATTATTATCATAAGAGTTTAAAATACTTCTTCACCCAACAAAATTTAAATATGAGATAGAGAAGATAGTTGGAGATGGTGAAGGATTATGATTGTAAGATCAAATATCTCCCATGTACAGCTAATGTAGTAGCTAATGCTTTAAGCAGGAAAGTAGCTTTGTCCATGGTTACATCTCAGAGAGAGTTATAGCATGAGATTGTCAGAGATGAGATTGAGATAGTGATAGTCGAGTTCTCTAAACTTTAGATAGCGTATACTCTATATGATGACATCAAGGTTTCCCAGAGAGGTGATTCATGGGTTTACAGTATGATTCAGAAGGTCTACGAGGGTACAATGTCAGATTTTGAGGTCAGAGATGAGATTTTGAGGTTTACAGACAAAGTTTGTGTGCTAAAGGATATAGAGTTGAGACAGAGGATTTTGTTAGAGGCTCATCAGTTTATTCAGCTCATTCAAGTAACACACAGATGTATCAAGATCTCAAGAAATTATTCTGATGGATGGTATGATAAGAGATATTACAAATTATATGGTCAGATGTCTGATTTGTCAACAAGTCAAGGTAGAGAATCAGAGACCTTACAATTTACTTTAGCTTTTGAGGATTCTTGAGTGAAAATAGGAGAGTGTATTGTAGGACCCGCCGCCACGAGTACCCCTGCTGCTAAAAACAATGGGGAGCTTTTATTACTAATCTGAAAACCTGGGTACCCGCAACGGGAATCTTACGAAAAATAAATAAAACAAACATCCTAAAACTATACAATTCTGCACAGGCGGGAGCGAAACTGAATATACATCTGAAATATATACATATCGTTCTGTACAATGGGCCCACTGGCCTATAACATATACATACTGTTCAGATACATCTGAATACATCATCATATACAAAATGACCACACAGGTCCAAAACTGATATACAAAAACGGTCGCGGTATGTGTACGTGCCCTCTCCGTCAGCCTCTATCCAACAGCTCCGCAGCCACAGCACGAACACCTGAAAACTGGAAGAAGGAGGGGGATGAGTGATAAAGATCACCCAGTAAGCGCTCCTTACTTCCCACAATACCCAAGCAAGCACAAACAATCATATAAACAAACACATACCTGGGCCTCGACCCTATTCATACATCTATGCGCTTGCTAGAATCTGAAAACTGTTATCTGGATTTCATTCATTCATTATTATCATAAGGATGCATGTCATGATGTGTATGTCATGTCATGCTAACTGGAAACTGGATGCATGCATCTGAATACCTCTCTGTACCCTCGGGTACCTGCTATGCTGATCAGACTGGGTAATACAGGAATTCGACATCCTGGCCATGTGGGTTAAACAGTCTAGCTACTGGCTAGAAAGCTGAGTCTGAATACTGTACTACTTCGATCTGACTGGTGTCAGAGAGCTGAAACTGAAATGCTGCTGAGCGTTCTGACTGGTGTCAGAAGGCTGAATCCCACAGATGCCCCCTCGTATTCACCCTATACTCTTACCCGTACATCGGGTTCTGAATACTGCTGAATTCGGATCCCCTGATCCTCTCTGAAACTACATGTCATGTCATGATATGCACATGCAGTTTATTATCTGAATACATGCTCATTAAATGCTTATCTGTAGTCAATTAGCCTTTATCTGAATTTCCCATGCTTAATTAAACAATTAATATCATTTTTCTGAAAATCTGCTGATGCACGGGCGTGTACCCTGACGCACGGGACCGTGCACCGGTCGTGCGCCTGGTCGTGCAAGCTACTGGAATTCACTATTCATCTTCATTGAAAATGCCTATGCACGGGCGTACGTATGCGGACACACGGGCGTGCACATACATTTTCTGGCCGTGCACAGGTCGTGCACACGGGCGTGCATCTGGAGAAACACAGGCTCACGGTCGTGCCATACTGGCGCATGGTCGTGCGTCTGGTTCTTCAACAAAGCACCGCCCGGAAAACTCACGAAAACGGCCAACCAAATCACGTGCATTCACAATAGCACTTCAAACACATGTTCTCAACATCCCAATTAACGCAATTCTAGCCTCAACTTGCACATGCATCAACCATCAAACGATTTACCATGGGAACATTTTCTTTCTCTCTCCAAAGCCATACATACACACATGCAAGCTTCAAGGGTGGAAATCCATCAACCAAATCAACATGCAATCACATATAAGCATTCCACACATTCATCAGCATGCAAGGAATTCATCCATGGCAACAAAACTCATCAATCAAGCTGGAAAAACGCGAGAAGAAGTGAGGAACACTTACCTCTCTCCATGCTTCGGAAAACAAGCTTCAAACACTAATCTCTTTGCTCTCTAACCGGATTAGGAGGAACCGGCTGTTGAATTTCCTCTCTAAGGATGGGAGGAGCTATAAGGAAGAGAGAAATTTTGGCTAAAGAGAAAACTTGGGTGAGAAAAATGACATAATGCTCACGGCTCACTTATATAGCATGCCACGCACGGGCGTGCACCAAGGATGCACGGTCGTGCACCAGGGAAAATAAGCATCACTTATTTCCCACTCGCTCGCCTACTCGAATCCTTCCGAAAGGATTCCAACGGAAGCCACATGGCTTCAAAAACTCACCCCTGAACTTACCAGACTCCTAATCTCTCTCTGAATTCGATTTCTAACCCTAAAACTCTACCCCTAAGGGCTTCTGGATCTAGGATGCTACATTTCCTCCCCCCTTATAAAAATTCTGACCCCGGAATTTACCTGAATAACTCTGGGAACCTATCCCTGATCTTAGACTCTACCTCCCAAATGACTTCCTCCACTCTCTGACTGCGCCATAAGACCTTCACAAGAGGAATCTACTTGTTTCTGAGGACTTTAACCATGTAGTCCAGAATCTGTACTGGTAGCTCCTGATAACTCAAGTCATCAGCCAACTCTACCTCTGAAAACTGAAGCACATGAGAAGGATCCCCCACATACTTCCTCAACTGAGACACATGGAACACATTATGGATCCTGTCCATGCTAGCTGGCAAAGCCATTCTGTAGGCAACTGTCCCCACTCTTTCAAGTATCTCATAGGGACCAATGAATCTAGGGGCCAACTTCCCCTTCCTGCCAAATCTAAGCACGTGCCTGTACGGTGCAACTCTCAGAAAAACTCTGTCGCCTACTGCAAACTCGATCTCTCTACGTCTCCGATGTGCATAACTCTTCTGTCGATCCTGGGCCTGTCTCATCCTCTGCCTGATGATCCGGATCTGCTCAATCATCCCCTGAACAATCTCTAGGCCAACAACTGTCTCCAGAGAATCTCTCTCTCTAATCTCATCCTAATGAAGAGGAGATCTTCACTTCCGACTGTACAACACCTCAAATGGAGCCATCTGAATAGTCGCCTGATAACTGTTATTATACGCGAACTCCATGAGAGGAATCAACTCTACCCAATCGGTCTGGAAGTCCATACAACAAGCTCTGAGCATATCCTCCAGAATCTTGTTAACTCTCTCGGTCTGCCCATCTGTCTGAGGATGGTAGGCTGAACTAAACTGTAATCTGGTCCCCAAGGCTCTCTACAATGACCTCCAGAAAGCTGACAGAAATCTGGAGTCTCTGTCTAAAACTATAGTCCTGGGAACACCATGGAGTCTGACCACCTCTCTGATGTACAGTCTCCCCAACTGATCAGTAGACATACCCTGTCTGATAGGCAGAAAATGAGCTGACTTACTCAGCCTGACCACAATCACCCAAATGCCATCTAATCCTCTCTGAACTCTGGGGAGACCAGAAATAAAATCCATAGAAATATCTTCCCATTTCCACTCAGGAATACTCAAAGGATGAAGTAAACCTGATGGACTCTGATGCTCTGCCCTAACCTGCTGACATACCAGACATCTGGAAACAAAGTCTGTTATGTCCTTCTTTATGCCTGACCACCAGAAACTCTTCTTGAGATCCTGATACATCTTTGTACTGCCTGGGTGTGCTGAATACACCGTACTGTGCACCTCTGACAAAATCCTCTGCCTCAACTATGAACTCTGTGGCACACATACTCTGCCTCTGAATCTCAAGATCCCATCTCTGAACTCAAAGTTTGGCACTGCTCTCTTTGACATCCTCTGAAGCATACCCTGAGTCCACTCATCTGACATCTGAGACTCTCTGATCTCATCATACAAAGAAGATCTGATCTGTAGTCTGGAGAATCCCGCAGTCACTATCTCAATCTACTCTCGGGCTATCTCATACTGCAGCTCTGATTGGACTGAAAGACTGGATAAGGCTACTCGCCTACTCAAAGCATCTGCCACTACATTGGCTCTCCCTGGATGGTAACTGATGTCAACATCATAGTCCTTCACCAACTCTAGCCATCTCCTCTGTCTCATATTGAGCTCTCTCTGGGTGAAGAAATATTTCAGACTCTTATGGTCTGAATAAATGCTACACTTAACTCCATATAAGTAATGTCTCCATATCTTCAGAGCGAAAACAACTGCTGCCAACTCTAGATCATGAGTGGGATATCTCATCTCGTGATCTTTCAACTGTCTGGAGGCATAAGCAATAACTCTACCACTCTGCATCAACACTGCCCCGATCCCCTGATGGGACGCATCTGTGTAAATATCAAACTCTACTCCCTCCTGAGGTAGTGCCAAAACTGGCGCACTAGTCAATCTCTGCTTGAGCTCCTGGAATCGTGCCTCACAATCATCTGACCAAACGAATGGAACCTCTTTCCTAGTCAAGGCAGTGAGAGGCCTTGCTAGGTTAGAGAATCCCTCAATGAATCTCCTGTAATAACCTGCCAACCCAAGGAAGCTTCTGATTTCCTTTACTGTCTTCGGCCTCGGCCAACTCAAAACTGCCTCTACCTTACTGGGATCCACTGAAATACCATCTGCTGAAACCACGTGACCCAGAAAAGCAACTCTATCAAGCCAGAACTCACACTTGGAAAACTTGGCAAACAGTTGTCTGTCCCTCAGTCTCTGAAGCACATATCTGAGATGCTCCTCATGCTCTGCCACACTTCTGGAATATACCAGAATGTCATCAATGAAGACTACCACGAACCGGTCTAAGCAATCATGAAACACTCGGTTCATCAGATCCATAAAGATCGCTGGGGCATTAGTCAACCCAAATGGCATCACCATAAACTCATAATGCCCGTATCTGGTCCTGAAAGCTGTCTTGGGAATATCCCTGTCTGCCACTCTGACCTGATAGTACCCAGATCTCAAATCAATCTTCGAAAATACCGCTGCACCTCTCAGCTGATCGAACAAGTCATCAATCCTGGGCAGGGGATACTTGTTCTTCACTGTCACTCTGTTCAACTCCCGGTAGTCTATACACATCCTCATCGATCTATCTTTCTTCTTAACAAACAGAATCGGAGCTCCCCAAGGCGAACAACTAGGCCTGATAAACCTCTTATCTGTCAACTCCTGAAGCTGCTTCTTCAACTCCTGAAGCTCGACTGGAGCCATCCGGTACGGAGCCTTAGAAATTGGAGCTGTACCTGGAAGAAGCTCAACACTAAACTCCAACTCTCTGTCTGGAGGTAACCCTGGCAACTCCTTTGGAAACACATCTGGAAACTCCCTGACGACAGGCACCTCCTTGATACTCGGACCCACTGAACTGCTACACACAACATTGGCCAAGTATCCAACACAACCCTGTCTCAACAATCTGCTCGCCTGAATACTGGAGATCATCAGACTGTCAACTCTGCCTCACCAAACACAAACTGATCAGGGCCTATGTGGAATCTCACCTTCTTCCTTCCATAATCTATCTCTGCACCATATCTACCCAGAAAATCCATCCCCAAAATCATATCAAAGTCTGCTAACTCCAGCAGAATCAAATCAATCACCATGGATCTACCCATAATCTCTACCTCCTGATCTAGGAGGACTCTGTCACTCAACACAAATCCCCCATCTGGCATCTCTATCTGGATACTCCCACTGGCCACACTAGGGTCAACCCCTAATCTCTCCACTACACTCCAAGACACAAAGCTGTGTGTGGCTCCACAATCAACAAGAACAAATAAAGGAGTACCAAAATAAAGTAACTGACCGGTAACTGCATGGGGAATAGCCTCTGCCTGCTCCTGGCAGACTGCATAAACTCTGGCTCTGCCTCCGCCAACTCCGGAAGGTCCGACACCTCCCTCAGGTGCTCTATCACCAGCTCTGGGAAAGTCTGCTCTACCTCTCTCTGCTCTATCTCCGCCTTTGGGTGGGCCACCTCGGCCTC
>JAJEJH010001278.1:0-18625 GCA_026122585.1 Anacardium occidentale | reverse complement strand
TTTCACTCCAGGAGCATTCCGGCGACGGCGTCACTGAGCACTCGTGACAGTAACTTCTCCTCAACGCTCCAAATTTGACTTCTGACTTGGTATTGCTATTGGAAGTCGAGTTGAGATGTTATTTGAGGCGAGAGAGGGGGCGGATCTGGGTCTGAAGAAGGACGCGTTAGAGTTTGTCTTTTTTAATGATGTTTGATGATTATGAAAGTCAATAGGGGAACCATCTCTATCAGCATAGTTTTACTGAGCGCACACTGCGTGTTACTGATATTGTTACTGGTTATGGGGGATGTAAATTATAGTGTCAGCTTCTGAGGATCGAATGTGCAAGGTGAGTGTTTGGCCCTTTATTTAGAATAAAAAGTTAGTTGTTAATGCATTTTATATCTGGATTTCAGTTTAAGGATTATATTTAGAACACCATAATTGAGCTTTGAGTCTTATTAATTTCAAAATGAAAACTGTGTTTTGATTGTTAGAATTCAAAATGACTGAAAGCTTTCATTCAAGAGATGCATTTTAAACAAACTATAGAGAGATTTCATGTGACAGCAAGCAGGGAAATCTGTTTTTTTGTAGTCGGGTGATATCAGGAAACCATGAGAATCAAGTTGTGCCATTGGTGTATTTTATATCTTATCAGAAAATGACATTAAGAAAGAGTGATCCCAGTTATAAAATCTTTCTTACGGAGCAGCAAAACCATGGAATATTTTTGTGTAAAACATTTATTCTATTTCATGGCGTACCAGTATTTAAGTGGTATGAAGGAAGAGTTGTGAACTAAATTATCCTTTTAAATTTATATATTGCCTTATGTCTGGAGATTAGCTAGAGGAAGATTGTTGAGAAGTATTTTATTTCTGTCAATAATTGATGTGGTTAAATTGGACCCTAACCAACATGGGTTTTTTTATGCTGGCAGTAGAGATGGCAGTATCTATGTTGCTGCACTTAATGCAGGAAGTTCTATGGGATGCATATCATTAATTCATTGTTTGACTGCAGGGGTTTAATTTTTCTTACAGTCACATTAATTGTTTTATGTCGCCAATGTTTCTGCTGCCTTCTCCTATATGGATGTCCATATGTTTTAATTAGAATGTGTCTGCAAAACATGCAGAAAGGTCACTTTTTTTTCCAACACAAATAGTCTGCTGGTACAATGAATAAGACTTTTACCGAAACTTGATTTAATTAGTTACATTGGATGCATAGTGAGCACTGGCTTCGCCTTTGTGAGTTTTGTTCTAATTACTTTTCTGACTAGTTCAAGGTGCAGCTTACTGAACTAGTGATCCATGATTGCCGAATTTCCTTGGAGTGGTCATTTAGGTTGATGATGGACTTCTTTTAAATCCTTTAACTACAACATCTTGATTTTATTTTTCCCATCCCACAAAGGAGTTTGAGAACCTCTTCACTCTAAATGTGGATTGGTTATTGGATTTAAGAATTAAATGAGATTAAAAGTTAAGTTAAATCAAAGCTATAATTAATGTTATCAGTTAAAAATCTTTTTTATTAGGGCGACAACAGTATGTAATGCCTCTAATAGTAAGAGCTTAAAGGGACGACGATACGTAATGCCCTAATAGTGAGGATCTAGGGGACGACGACGCATAATGCCCCTAGTAGATATCAGTTGAAAATCCCTCTTATCAGGGAGATGACGATACATAATGCTTCGATAATAAAAGTTTAGGGGACGGTGATAGGTAACGCCCCTAGTAGATATCAATTGAAAATTCTTATTAGAGAGATAACGATATATAATGTCCATGATAGCGAGAGTCTAAGGGGACGACGATATATAACACTCCTAGCGGATATTAGTGTTATCTACACAACAGGGGGACTACGATACGTAATGCACCTATATGTGAAATTCTAGGAGGACAACGATATGTAATGCTTCTAGTAAATATTTGATGCATTCATTGTAGGTCAGGAGGACGATGGTATGTAATGCATCTGCCAATGAAATTTTAGGGGGACGACGATACATAACGCCTTTAAAATCAAATTGATTGTGAAAAGAATAATTTTATTTGGGTTGACCTCAGGGACGACAATATGAAATGCCTGAGGAAGAAATCCCTAAGCTTAATAGAAATGAAATATTCTTGAGTTGTTAATTATTATAGGGGCACAGTTTATACTCTTTTGCCTTTATGTTAGTGTTGGCAGGGCAGTTGGTCTCCATTCCAGTTTCTCTGTTAGTATCTGTTTTTAATGGTAGTGTTAGTACCAAAATCATGGCAATGTTGCAGTTTGTAGCTTAATTCTATACTGATTTCTCACATCTGCATAATTATGCCTTTAGTAGCTGGTTTTGTTGTAGCCAAAGGTTTCTTGTCTTTGAATTTATTTCTTGAGGTTTATCATATCGTTCATACTAATAAAATTTCTAAGCAGAGTGTGGTCATTTTTTTCATATGCTGCTTGAACTGTTGGGTAGTGGCAACTTTCGTGCGCTTTTATATAAATAATGGCAACTCCATATTTACCTATTTGCTCTTGTATATATAGCTCCTGCATCTATAGTCTTTGCATTCATTGATAACTAGTTATTTAATATTAGAAATGTTGGAAATTACTTTATCTTGACTTAAACGATTACCCAAACAGTGGACTATTTATGGTGGATGGAGGATGAGTTAATTTGTAAGGTTGACTTGTAGACTCCGGATGGGCCTTGTGTTGTTTAGTTTAATTTACTGTTAGTTTTA
Source organism: Anacardium occidentale (assembly GCA_026122585.1). Classification (NCBI taxonomy): domain Eukaryota; kingdom Viridiplantae; phylum Streptophyta; class Magnoliopsida; order Sapindales; family Anacardiaceae; genus Anacardium; species Anacardium occidentale. Next base: position 15,893 of record JAJEJH010001278.1, on the reverse strand, counting down.
TCAAATTGTAAATAAAGAAATGTTTGTATTACAGAGGAAAATCTTCCAAAATTTTGGTAAGTTAAGGCTTGAATGTTATATTTCTAATGTTTTAGACTTGTTATAGGTGGCCTGAAGCCAACCCATATCCTAGCACCAGTCTTGGCCCCAGGTTTGGGTCATGACAGTCATGGAGTTACTGACATTGCATTTGCTCATCCCAATAAGCAATTGTGTATAGTTACATGTAGAGATGATAAGACCATTAAGCTATCCTCTTAAAAGCGCGTAATCTGCTTTTCTAGGGCAAACATAATTGATATATCCTTGTTGTAATGTTTTTTCTATTGATGAGCTCGAGTTGTGTTGAATCACAGGGCTGACATTTTCCCAAACTTTAAATGCAATGGTGTCGTCAGGGGCTGATGTGCGGGTGAGAGCCTAACTAATATATAATTCAGAATTTTAGTGTTTATGGTTGTTAGTTATTCTGTTGTTTATTGGGGATGCTATAAGTTTTTGTTGAGAGTACAAAAGCTAGCAATTTCAAATCATTTAGTGCTTGCTCTATGGACTGTTTCCTTATCTGGTGTGGAAAATGCTTTCTTTGCAACCCTTTTAGATAAAATGAGAGCTGTGATTTGAGATCGATCTTAATCCATCGAGGGTAATCAATGGCTGCATATTGCAAGCTTTTTCTTTGGGAAAATTTTCAAATATAGTGGAATTACCATATTAATATAGTCTTCTTCTATGTTTCCTTCTCAGCCATATGTGTTGAAAAGTGCCCAAATATAAGCTGTTGTCTGAATTGGTGAAGTTGAATGATGAAATTGGTTTGAGGGAATCTCTAATGCAAAGATATGTCAATGAAAATGTACTATTTGAATTATTCTTTCACATAAATATAGTTTTCATTGTTAGTTTCATAATTTGAATGACAGTACTGGGCTCTTTTTCTAGATCATGAGGTTATTTAACATGATATTGTGCCAAGTGAGCCACGTGCCTTGAGTTGCTTTCTCTTGACTGCAGTGTTTTAAATCAAAATAAGTTGTGAGTGGGGAAAAAATATAAGTTATATCAGTTTTACAAGTGAAACCAAGGAAAATATTCTATTTCCAGGAAAGCTAACCATTTACTACACTGAAGAAAATCGTCAATCATACAAATGAAGAAAGACACTAATTTATTTCAGGTTTCAAAAGAGGCTTCCCCCAGTTATTTCTAAATGCTATTGAATTTCAGTTAAGGCACCAAAAATTAAGTTGAAGCTTTCTCTTTATTGTTATCTCCAGGATTTTTACTTCCATAACATAATAACTTATTTATTTACATTCAATTAATTTGATGCAGCTATGTATGTGGAGCATTGATAAGTGGCAGAAGCTGAAATCAAGGTTCATACAAGCACCAGCTGGCCGTCAATCCCCCTTGGTCGGAGAAACTAAAGTCCAGTTTCATAATGATCAAGCACATCTATTGGTGGTTCCTGATAGCTGAATTTCCATTTATAACAGCAAGCTCGAATTTTCCGTTCAGTAAGTTTTGCCTCTGTCTCATCTACTTTTAGTGTGTCATCAATCAACTATTTGACCATGATCTCAATTTGATTGAAGTGTGTGGAAACATAGTATCACAATAATATAGGTTAATAAGATCCCAAATCACATATTCTTGTTTGCATAAAAGATTTGTAGCTCTTTATTATCATTTTACTTACTCCACCTTGACCAGCTAGAGTAAAACTTACTAGAACACATTTTTATGGATAGCTTGCTAGAACCCTTGTCCTTGTGCATGGTTGGAAGTTTTATTGCTGGTGCTGCAACATGTCTGGCAAATGTTAGTATGCACTTATGCTATGATTTTAAAACTTGTAGTGGTCTCCAAAAGATGCACTCCATGCTCCCATTTCAAGTGCAATATATTCATGTGATGGTTTGCCTGGTTTATGCAGGTTTTGTGATGGTGCTGTTGGAGTTTTTGATGTAGACAATTTAAGGCTTCGGTGTAGAATAGCCCCTTCTGCCTACATACCTTCTTTCACTGGGTAAGTGCATTATTCTATATAAAACCGGTTCAAAGGTTTAAAAAAAGGTTCATTAGTTTCCTTGTATTAATGTGGAAAAGCAGTAGAATCCATCCCTCACTGGCTATATATTTTCTACGGCAGCAACACTACCACCTATCCTTGGCTCATCCATCTGCGCCTAATCAAATTGCTCTTGGCATGAGTGATGGAGCAGTGCATGTAGTCGAGCCTTCTGATACTGAGTTGAAGTGGGGTGGCACACCCTCCCAAGATAACGGCTCTGTCCCCTCTAATTCATCAAATCCTTCTTTGACTGGTCTACCATCATACCTCCCTCCCAGGTAACTGCCGCAGCATGTAGATGAGAAAGGCTACGCCACAAGGGGGTATAGACACATTGAGCTGCACATTTTTTTTTTTTTGTTCTTAGTTTTGAACATCACCCTTTTTACTCTTTTGACAATCCAAATCATGCCTTGCTATATTCTTGTCGGCTGTTTTGCTACATGAAATTGTAGAGAGAAGCATTTTATCAGAAACTTAGTATCCAACAAGCTGATTTGATGACACATTAGAAGGTTTTCCTTGTATGATGGTGTATACATTAATGGTTTTTGGAATGAAAATGGTCATTGTTGTCATGTTTGTCTGTTTACGTACTCAAAAAACTAGCCTTTTACTTTGTTTATTTTGGGTTCTTCCTCTGTAAAGATGTTTAATTTATACTTGTGCTTCTCTTCCTAGTAGGCTTCATCTTTTTTTTGAGTAGAAATTCTATCCAAGATTTTTCATGTTTTTTGTGTATGAATTTTAACTTATATCTTATTTCTCAGAAAATTAGTCTTTTTGATTTATTTTACCCTTCAGTTAATCAAATTCTAGATGTATAAAATTCAATTTCAAATTCAATTAAAATGAAGTTAAAGACTCAATTGATTTAAATTAATTCTGCGCGAGTTTAACAATAAAGCGATATAAAGCCTTGAGTTAAGACACAGTATTTGGGCTTTTGATGTTTTTGTTATGTATCATATCGTTTAAGTGATTATTTTAAAAGGTGGTGGGTGAATTGACCAAATCTGTAGTATTACTCTGTTTTGTTAAGGTCTTTTATCGTTGTAAATGTCGAATATCTTTGTCAAAGTCTATTTTTGGCTAAAAACGTACGGCATGACAGCTCCAGAACTTAACAAATAGTGTGTGGAATTGTGATTTAGTGTTTGTTAGGTATGAAACCAAGAAAAAGCAGGGAAAATATAGACATTGAAATGTAAACGCAGGCTGGGGAGTCTCTGTCATGTGGATGTTTCCTGGAAGACGCCTTTGTATTTGTCAGATTAATTGTCTTCTCTACCTACTACGACTTTATTCTTCATTTTCCACAGGAAAGCTTTTTTTTTTTTTTTTTTAACTAAGAAAAAGCAACGAAAATACATGATTGATGAAATATGTTATGAGCAAAGATATTTTTAGCGTGAGAGAGATTCATGAGTATTTTTTATTGTTAGATATGAGACTGGAAGATGATGGAAGATGATGAGAGATTACAGTGGAGACCCGAGAGATAATTAATTATCTCAGTCCTTGTCTATCCTTCATTTTCCACCGCAAATCAATGAAATGAATTTCGTGCAGCTTCATATGTAAATGAATTGACTTGATAATGATGTGTTTGTACAGGAATTTGAATATTAAATAATTAGGTTTAATTTGAGTTTAAATATATTTAAACTGATTAAAATATTACTAAAGTTTATTGATAAGATAAATAGTATCATTAATCAGTTAAATAATATTACTAATATCTTAATTGAATTCGAATCAAATTATTGAATTAAAGTTTTTGCTTGTATTAAGCATGAATCAATTGAAATGACTTTCATAACCAACTTTTGCCAAGATATGATAAACAATAATAATTTGAAAACAAAAGGAACAAAATTATAATATTTTAAACAGTGAGATTAAAAGTAATAATTGGAAACCATAAGGATTAAAAAAAGTCTCAAAGTCTCTCTCTTTTCAAGTCTCCTCTTCTTCTTCTTTTGGTTTGTGTAAATTGACCGAAAAAAGACACCATTCACAATTTTTTCTAATTGAAAAACACTCAACCAAACTCAAAGAATATAAATTTTTGCTCTCATCGATTTTCACGTGATAGGTTTTCACTGTTTTCTTTGATGATTTACTCTTAAAAGTTAAATAATAATAAAATAAATCATAAAAATATTAAAAAATTAAATATTAAAAATAATACACTAAGTATTGTTGGGCTCAAACCGGTTTAATTGGGTTTACGTAAGACTTCAATTTGGGGCTAAAAGTTATTAAATATAATTCAATTTGAAAAATTATAATTAAACTTTATAACTTATATAATTATATACTCATATTCAAAATTGGATATTGAATTATATATATAAATTTTGAAGATAAGAGAGTGATTGAAGGGTGCCTGTCTGTTTATGCACTCAAAAAAGCAAATTAACGATCGGAAAGCTTATTTTTGACTAGGAAAAAAGCAAGGAAAATGCATGATTGATTGTCTTGACTACCTACTACTACTTTATTCTTTATTTTCCACTGGAAAGATTCTTTTTGACTAAGAAAAAGAAACGACAATACATGATTGATTGATGAAACATCTGCTTTGATTTTCCACCACAAATCAACGAAAATACGTAAAAATATATGAGTGATTGATTGAGTTAAGTCAGTTTGATCCAAACAGTAAAAGGCAATACAAAGCCTTTAGCTGGATGACATTTTTTGGTTCAGATATTTTTGTGATATCTTCCCTTTTCCGAACAATTAATAATGGAATTGAGTTAAAAAAGATTGAAAAAAAGAAAAAGACAAATAATAATAATTTGAAAAAATAAGATGTAAAATAAAATTATTATATTTGAAAAAATAATATAGATATTGTTGAAATGTAAAGGCAGCCTGGCTGGCATGCTATTAGTTTCAAGAGCAGAGTCTGTGTCATGTGGATGATTTTTGGGTACAATGAGTGGATGATTTTTGCTCTGTAATTTATATAGGCATACAGTGATTCAAATTATGAATTTATTGTGACACCATTAACTTTCAAGGAAAATTCTTGGAATAAATACAATCAAGAATCGGGATACTGAAACATCCCTAGTGAGGGATTAACAACAGTAAAAGCCCCGTCTATAAAAAGATTTTGTCCGCTCACGTACTTGGCCTCATCACTTGCTAAATATAGAGCTCCATTTGCAACATCCTCTGCTTTAAGTTTCACACCTTTCAAGACACCAAGCGAATACATTAAATTCTCAAGCTCCTCACCGCCAAACCCCACAAATTTTGTGGCCAAGGGCGTTGCCAGAGCACAGGGCGACAAACAACTTACTCTAATGCTAAATTGTCCAAGCTCAACAGCAGCATTTCTCGTTAACCCCAACACGGCATGTTTTGAAGAACAATATGCATGCGAGGCAGCGCCACCAACTTGTGAGCTTATGCTCGCTGTTGAAACTATGCTTCCGCTACGAGCTGGAATCATGACACGTGCTGCATGCTTTATGCCAAGGAAAACCCCGGTAACATTTATGCTAAGAACACGCTCGAAATCGGCCTTTGTATTGTCGATTATGCGTGGCTTGTCTCATCAGCAATGCCGGCGTTGTTGAACATTATGTCGAGCTTGCCATGAGTTGAAACGGTTTGGTCAATAGCGTTTTTGATTTGGGATTCATCGGTTAGGTCGCAATGGACATAGGAAGAGATTGAAGAGCCGATGGCGTCGACTACTGAATGGCCAAGTTGGTCTTGAATATCCGCGATTACAACTTTGGCTCCGTGGTTTGTGAAGAGTTTAGCTGTGCATTCACCAATGCCACTGGCTCCCCCAGTGATCATTGCCACTTTCCCCTCCAGTCTACACGATTATGCATCAACTGAAAATTCAGCTTCTATTATGAAAAAAAAAAAAAAAAAACCATAAATCCGTTAACTTTTAGGGGATAACTCTTGGTTTGTGATGGGACGGACACACTTAAGCCCTTGAGTTCAACATAAATCTATAAAATCTGAAACAGAGTAACTTTCCACCACAAAATTACTAGATAATACATAAAAAAAAAAAAAAAGAAACGTATTCTGAAAGTAGAAAAGTTCTATAAACCGGCTGAGAATGTCGAGATTAGAACACCGATTTAATGCAAAAGGAAAATTTATTGAGGCTCACTCTCAGACATCCGATTGCAGATTTCTGGGATGCAAGCTTACCTGAAAGTCTACTGCTAATATTCATACTAACATTTTTTTGGTAGAAATTTGTAAAACTGTACAGAAAATTTAGAGAAATTAAACTTTATAATTTATATATTCATAAATTACTCATTCATATTCAAAATTTGATATTGAATTATATATATAAATTTTAAAGATAAGAGAGTTGTTGTATTATACTCAACCAAACCCCTTAAAGTAAGAGTGCCTGTCTGTTTGGTTCAGATATTTTTGTGATATCTTCCCTTTTCCAAACAATTAATAATGGAATTGAGTTTAAAAAGATTGAAAAAAAGAAAAAGACAAAAATAATAATAATTTGAAAAAATAAGATATAAAATAAAATTATAATATTTGAAAAAATAATCATTGAAAATAATATAGACATTATTGTTGAAATGAAAAGGCAGGCTGGCATGCTATTAATTTCGGGAGAAGAGTCTGTCTCATGTGGCTGCTTCCTGGAAACCGCCTTTGTATTTGTCAGCTTAATTGTCTTCTCTACCCACCACTCCTTTCTTGTTCATTTTCGACCACGTGAAGATGAACGAGAGAGCAAGGCGCTGGCTTTTGTCAGCTTAATTCATCGTCTACGTCCTTCATTTTCCACCACAAATCAGTGAATTCAATTTTGAGCAACTTTCCTTGACTTGATAATGAATCTTATCAACTCAATTCGGTTCCTTGTAATCTCTTTGCATCATCTTCGGTTTTCTTCTCTCTCAATCATTCACAACTACTTTCACTCGCAAACCTCCTCTCTCTTACTTTCTTTACTTCACTTTTTTCTTTTGCCCTGAGAAAAAAGAATTTCTGTTTAATATTTCTGATTTCTTCAAAACCAAAAAACAAAAAAAATTGCTTTGGGTTGGTTCATGTTTCTGTACAGTAAAAATTCTATTTAAGATTTTTTATATTTTTTGTACATAAATTTTAATTTATTTCTTATTCCATGGAATATTATCTTTTTTTAATTATTAATTTAAAATTTTAATTTGAATCAAATTAAACATTAAATAAAATTGAGTTAACTCAATTCAAATCTATCAGTAAACAGTAATCCGAAGTTTGGAGTTGGGATGAGATTTTTTGGTTTAAATATTTTTATGATATTACAGAATGGATTTAAAAAAGATTGAAAAAAGAAAAAGACAGAAATAATAATAATTTGAAAAAATAAGATATAAAATAAAATTATTTTATTTTAAAAAAAAAGCATGGATGATATGGACAATGAAATGGTTGTTGAAATGTAAAGGCGGGGGCTGGCATGCTAGTAATTTCATGAGCAGAGTCTGTGTCATGTGGCTGCTTCCTGGAAGGTGCCTTTGTATTTGTCAGACTAATCGCTTAGTTTTTAGTAAGAAAAAGCGACGAAAATACATGATTGATGAAATGTGTTATGAGCAAAGGTAACCGGACTAAAATGTAATAATCTGAAACGATAAGGATAAAAAGGGCTTATCTCAAAGTCTTTGTAAATAAATATCTGATCACAACGTCTTCGGTACCTTTTCTTCTCTCTGAATTAATCTTCAATACAAATTAATTAATGAATATATTTTATAACATAATCAGAAAAAGCATTTTAACAAATAGTGTGTGGAATTGTGAATCTGGTGTTTGTTAGGTATGAAACTAAGAGAAAGCAGGCTGGCGAGTCTGTGTCATGTGGATGTTTCCTGCAAGATGACTTTGTTTTTGTCAGATTTATTGTGTTACCTACGCCCTACTATTTTATTAATTTATTTTTTATATTTTTAAATTTTAAATTTTTATTTTTATTTAAAAAACAAAAATACTGTTCTGATTTTAATCATTAGATATATATTTAATTTTTTAAACTTTTATAGATAATAATTTATCATTAAACAAAATCTTAATTGTCAATAACATTTTACCTAAATAATATCATCAATCATATGAATTAAATTAAAACTTTTATTTGAATTAAACATAAATCAAATGAAGTGATTTTAATATAGACAGTTTTTGCCTTGATACAATGAACAATAATAATTCAAAAACATAAGGTACAAAATTATAATATTTTAAACAATGAGACTAAAAATAAAAATCTGAAACCATAAGGACTAAAAAAAATAATCTTACAGTCCCTCTCTTTTTAGGCCTTGTCTTCTTCTTTTGGTTCTGTGATTTGATTGAAAAAATACGCCATTCGCAATCTTCTCTAGCTGGAAAGCATTCAGCCAAACTTAAATAATATAAATTTTTGCTCTCATCGATCTTCACATGATGGGTTTTCACTATTTTCTTCGATGATTCACTCTTAAAAGTTAAATATTAATAAAATAGACCATAAAATTATTAAAATATTAAAAATAATATCCTAAGTGTTGTAGGCCTAAAAACTGGTTTAGTTAAGTTTACATAAGACTGTTTGAGACCAAAAGCTATTAAACATAATTCAATTTGAAAAATTATAATTAAATTTTATAATTTATATATTATATATTTATAAATTATTATCTCATATTCAAAGTTTTATATTATGTTATATATGTAAATTATATATGTAAATATATTTTCTTTAGAAAATATAAAACTCTAATTATGAACTTGAGCAAATTTTGGGATTCGTTTTGTCAATGAAATATGATTTTAATTTACAAATTTGAATTACAGATACATGTTTTTGTATAGTAAAAATTTCATTTAAGATTTTTCATATTTTTTGTACAAGAATTTTAATTTATATCTTATTCCTCAAAAAATTAATTTTTTTTGATTTATTTTAATCTATGGTTAGTCAAATTCTAGATGTATAATTTTTTTTCTTAGCAATAGAGTTGATATTAAAGAAAATAAAATGGTAATGGTTTGTAACAGAGAGTGAAAATCTTGTCCTTTAATCATTCTCAATTGGACAAAGGGTTAATTTTATGCTATCAAAGTAGGCTTGAATTAGATTTGAATCGAGTATAAATAAGGGCTAGCTTTAGATCAATGAGTTGAAAATTTTTAATTCAAACTCGATTTGATTTGTAAAATCGAGTATAAAACTTATTTATTAAATTGAGTTCATTATTTAACTTGAGTTTGGATGATATTTGATGTATTCATGTTCAAATTTGATGTGTTTGTTTTAAATTGTTAGTATTCAAGTTTGGATCTCATCTAATCGTAGATAGAATTGTTTGATACTATGTTGTCCAATTTTTTAATGTAATATTGTGAAATTTTATATAATTGCAATGAATTTATATTTATTGTTTGTGTGAGATAGTAAAATGCTTGAAACAAAAAATTTGTTAATTTAGTTCAATTTGTTGTTTTAGAGTTTATGTTCACGGTTATGTTTTTTTGATTTCATTATAAAGAAGCTGACAGAGTAATGTAGTACAAAAGAATTGTATTTTTTAGATATTAGTAAAAATCTTTATTATAATAAGATTTTAGAGATTGGTTCGAATATATAATATTACAATCAATAAGATTAATAGTATAAACTGAACTGAAATTAAATTATCAATTTGAAACTTTTGTGATTTTCTTTTACAAACAATCAATGAAATTGAGTTAAAAAAGATTAAAAAAACTAAAATAATAATAATTTGAAAGAATAAGATATAAAATTATAACAATTGAAAAAATAAGCATGGAATATATAGACGATGTTGAAAGGCCTAACAAGTTATTATTACTTAAGGTTTTCTTAAATGACAATTTTTATTTTAAAATTTTTAAAAATTTAAATATTCACTTATTAATTAAAATCAACTGTTATATTTAATAATCAATTATTAAATTTAATTGGTTAAAAAGATACTTTTATTTTTTTGAATAAAAAAGTTAAAAAATAATAAAATTAAGTTTATAAAAATAATTAAAATATAAAATAATATTAATATAATATTAAAATGGTAATAAATAATTTAAATAATTAATAAAAATTTTAAAAAAATAGTTACCACCATTAATAGCATTGTCGACAATAGTAATTGCTAAAAACTTGAAATTGATGACTAAATCTAACCGTCAATTGAATCAAACGATCATTTTTAATTATCTAATTAGGTTTATAATAGTTACTATCATCGGTGGTAGTGACCTTTTTTTAATTTTAATTTTTTTAAAGTTTTAATAATTTTTTAAAACTATTATTATTATATTAATACTATTTTATATTAAATTTATCTTAATATTAATATTATTCATTTTTAATAAAAAAGTATTTTAGTTATTTTATTAAAAATATTAATAAAATTAAAAAGAATTTGTTTTATAAACTTGAAAAAGGATTGAAAACAAAAGAAGAAGGAAGATAATAATAAACTGAAAACAGAAGGTCCAAAATTGTACTATTAAAAATAACTGGACAAACATGTAATAATCTGAAACAATAAGGGTAAAAAGAATTATGTTAAAGTCTTTCCTCGTGTAAATGGAAATGTCTAAATTTCTCTCGTCGATCTTCGCGTTTAGGTCTCCGGTGCGATGTCTCTGAATCTTCGGTACCTTTTCTTCGTGAGGTATGTAACGTTTTTCTGCTAGGAGTTTTGGGTTCTTGTTCTGAAAACATTTTAACAAATAGGGTGTGGACTTGTGATTTAGTGTTTATTAGGTATGAAACCAAGAAAAAGCACGGAAAATATAGACATTGAAATGTAAACGCAGGCCGGCGTGTTAATAATTTCAAGGGTATAGTCTGTGTCATGTGGCTGTTTCCTGGAAGATGCCTTTGTAATTTGTCGGATTAATTGCCTTCTCTGCCTACTACGACTTTATTCTTCATTTCCCACTGGAAAGCTTATTTTTGGACTAAGAAAAAGCAACGAAGATACATGATTGATGAAATGTGTTATGAGCAAAGATATTTATGAGTATTTTTGAATGGTAGATATCAGGAGACTGGGAAGATAATGGAAGATGAGGAGAGTTTACGGTGGCGACCAACCATGTGAAAAGATGAAGAGACATGACAGTGGAGACCCACCACGTGAAGATGAACGAGAGTTGATTGCGTTTGCTTTTGTCAGATTCATTAATTATCTCTGTCCTTCATTTTCCACCACAAATCAATGAATTGAATTTTGGGGGACTTCCATGTATAAATGAATTGACTTGATAATTTGAATCTTAAATAATAAATTCGAATTGAATAAATTTTGAGATTCATAAATTTGAATTATGAATTCATATATTTAAAAAGTAGAAATTCTATTCATAGATATATAATTTTATATTTTTTATAAATAAATTTTAATTTATATCTTTTTCTTTAAAAATTTAGTCTTTTTAACTTAGTTTGGTTAATTAGATTCTAGATATATAATTATTTTTTTTTGTGAAAATGGAGCTAATACTAAAATTGAAGAAAATAAAATGGAATTGAGTTTAAAAAAAGATTAAAAAAAGAAAAAGACGAAAAATAATAATTTAAAAAAACAAGATATAAAATAATAATATTTTAAAAAATAAGTACGGAAAACATAGACATTTGTTGAAATGCAAAAGCAGGCTGGCGCGGTATTAATTTCAAGAGTGGAGTCTTTGTCGTGTGGGTGCTTCCTGGAAGGTGACTTTTGTATTTGTCGGGTTAATTGTCGCGTGGCTTCTTCCTGGAAAGCTTCTTTTTGACTAAGAAAAAGCAACGAAAATACATGATTGAGCGATGAAACAACTACTTTGATTTTCCACCACAAATGAATGAAGTGAAATTTGTTCAACTTCCATATATAAATTTATGGACTTGATAATGACTTTTATCATCTGAATTCGGTCGAGTGTAATCTCTCTTCATCATCTTCGGTTTTCTTCTCTCTCAATCGCTCACGAACCTCTCTAAAACCACTTCCCTTGATTTCTTCAGTTTGCACCTTTTACTTTCTTTATTTCAGATTTTTCTTTTGCTTAAAAAAAAAAAAAAGAATTTCTGTTTAATATTTCTGATTTCTTCAAAACCCCCAAAAAAAAACAAATTTGCTTTCAGTGATTTCTCCTTTACCAGAAAAAAAAAAAAAAAAAAGAGTTCGTTTCTCTTATTTATCGTTAATTTCAGCAGTTGTGTTCGAATTATTTTTATTTTTTTTACTTCTCTTCTGCTTCTCAAACCTGAAAAACGTTCGAAAGAATGGCTGATTGTATCGCGAGTTTGGTGACTCCTGTTCTAGGAGTTGGCAAGTTGTTGGCTGCTCCGATTTGGGGTCAATTTAAGTACTTGTACAAGTATAGTACCAATTTCAAAAATCTCGAAAAGGAAGTTGGTAAGCTGAAGAAGACAAGAGAGGAAGTTCAGCAGAAGGTTACTGCAGCTGAGAGAAATGTGGAAAAGATTAACAAGAATGTTGAGGACTGGCAGAAGAACGTGGAGAAGACGATCACTGAAGCAGAGCAGTTGATTCAAGAGAAAGCAAACAACCCTCGATGTTTCAAGGGATTGTGCCCCAACTTCATCACCCGCTACAAACAAAGCAAGAAAGCATTCAAATTAAAGCGGCATGATGTTGATCCACTCCTCCAGCAACAAAAGGAATTCGGCGAAATTTCCTCTCCTATTATTCCACAGGAGATCTGGAAAAGAGAGAGTGAAGATTATATGGCTTTTGAATCAAGAATCTGCACTGTGAAGAATGTATGGGATGCGTTGAATGATGAGAGTGTCTACATAATTGGTGTTTACGGGATGGGTGGTATTGGGAAGACCACTCTTGTGCAGGAAGTTGGTAGGAATGCCGAGAAAGAAAAACTCTTTGAGGAGATTGTTTTTGTAGAGGTAAACAAACATTCAGTACAATATTGTTAAAGGTTTGCCCTTATTTTCCGTTTCTGATTAGGCGCATATATATATAAAATTTTTGTCTTGCAGGTAACAGAGTCTCCTGACACAGAAAAGATTCAAACAACTATTGCAGACAAGTTGGGTCTGAAATTCGAAAACGAAAGTGAAAGAGCAAATAAGCTATATGAAAGAATGAAGGAGAAGAATATCCTTTTAATTCTCGATAATGTATGGGAAGATCTAGATTTGACAAAAACATTTGGAATTCCTTCCCGAGCTGATCGTGGAAGAAATAAACTTCTTCTCACAGCAAGAAACTTAGAGGTGTTCGGGAAAATGGATTGCAAAACATTTGAGATGGGCTGTTTAAACCAAGAAGAAGCTTGGACCCTATTCACCAAAATGGCAGGTGTGTTACAGAATTTTCATTTGTGTGCTTTCTTGCTTAACACATTTTAATTCTTTTATTTTTTTACATTATTTGTTGTACTTCGACCTGAATAATAAAATATTAAATAAATATGTCTTTAAAAAATAAACTTATCTAATATCAGTTCTAAATATTAGAAGGCCAAACCACTTAAGTAGTTTTTTTTCTTTTTAATAAAAAGAATTTAAAAAATAATAAATAATAAAATTAATTTTATAAAAATAATTGAAATATAAATTAATATTAAAATAATAATAAATAATTTAATAAAAAATAAAAAAATTTCAAAATTTTTATTAATAAACAAAAGGCCAAATACCCATTAACTGAGACAGTCAGATTTGACCGTCAATTCAAGTAGGTAGTCGTTTTTTACTATTTGGTTAGGTTTTCGATAACCATTGGTGTCAATAATTAATGCTGGTAGTGGTGGTATTTTTTTTAAATTTTTTTATTTTTTATTGTTATATTACATTATTTTATATTAAATTTTATTTTAATATTAATATTATTTAATTTTTTGGTGGATGATGTCTTGGTCATTTCATTCAAAATATTAAATTTGAAAGAAAACTGATTTTTTTAAAGTTTTTGGGTAAAATTTGTAATTTAGGAAAACCTTGGGTGGGAATAAGTTGTTTGGCGATATTAGAACATTTATGGAATTAGGAATTTGTTATGGTATTTGTCATTTAAAAGAACAGTTTATATATATATATATATATATATATATATATATATATATATATATATATATATATGAGGAATATTATTTGACCAAAGCGGTATTCATTTAGAAAAAAAAAAAAACAAAATTGATGCATTTATTTGGAAAAGATTGAATCTAACATTTATTATAACTTTTCTTGTTTTTAAATCCAAAGTATGCATGAAAATGCAATTTGTATAATCCTATATCTCTTTGCAGGTGATGTTGTTCAAACACCTGAATTGCATTCTCTACCAAATGATGTGTGTAATGAATGCGGAGGGTTGCCTATTGTTATTTGTTCAATAGCAAAAGCTTTAAAAAACAAGAAGCATCCATCTGATTGGAACGTTGCATTGCGAGATCTAAGAGCACCTTCACCAACAGAATTCTCGAGATTTCTAAGGGAGGAATACATGAAGCTCGCCTTAAGTTACAAGTATTTAAGAGATGATGAACTTAAGAAAACTTTTTTAATTTCTAGTCTATTTGAAAATAATACTTCCATTTCAGACTTGTTCAAACATGTTGTCTGTCTGAATATATTTAAAGGAGCTAACTTGACAATGGAAGACATGCGAGACAGACTAGATATGTTGGTTCGTGACCTCAAAGATGCTTGTTTGTTACGTGATGGGCTCGAAAGTGGACAATTTGCTATGCATGATGTTATTCGTGTTGTTGCCACAACAATTGCACATTTGGATCACCATGTGTTTACAACAAGGAATGACATTGAAGGAGATTGGAAGAATAGAGATAAACTCAAGAAATGCACAAAAATCTCCTTACCTGGTGATAGTATTATTATTAGTCAACTTTGGCCTAATGATTTGGATTGCCCAAATCTTGAATATTTCTCTATGACTAATATGTGGGAGTCTTCTTTCGAAATTCCAGAGGATTTATTTAAAGTGATGCCAAAGCTTAGAGTGTTGAATTTAGATAGACTACGACAATCGCCATTGCCATCATCAATTGATCTTCTGACAAACCTTCAAACGTTGTGTTTAGATAGTTGTAAAATTAAAGATGTTGCTGTTATTGGAAAGCTTAGAAAGCTAAAAGTCCTTAGTTTGCAACGAGCTAGCATTGAGGAGTTGCCTATGGAAATGGGTCGGTTGATTGAATTAAGGTTGTTAAATTTAACCGATTGTTGGACAATAAAAGTTATTGCTCCAAATGTGATTTCAAAATTATCCAAATTGGAAGAACTTTATATGAAGGGATGCAATGTTGAGTGGGAGATTGAATTACTCAAGGAATTGAAGCTTTTGTCTGGTCTCACTAGTTTAGAATTGGATATTGAAGATAACAAGGCTTTGACTCGAGACTTTTTTTTCAAAGAGCTTAAAAGGTACCAAATATCAATAGGACGTGAGTCACAGTATATTCCAAGAATTGACAGAGAACATGAGATTTTAAGGAAGTTGGTATTTAACTTTAATTCTACCATCTACCTAGAAGAATTAGGTGAAATCAATAATGTTGAAGTCTTAATCTTAGCTAGATATTTAGATGAAGAGGACGATCATGAGCATTCACAATCCAGTGTTCATTCCAATGAAAGTACATCGTTTTTTAACAAAAAGGTTTGATTTACTATAATTTATTGTACATTTTTATTATATATATATTTATTTTCTTTTAGGTTTATTTTCATTTGTTAACATACATAATTATAGTATTCTCTTTTGTGTATTTTTCACTAGTGATTTAATTTTCAGATTCAGTTCGA
>JAJEJH010001277.1:0-33467 GCA_026122585.1 Anacardium occidentale | reverse complement strand
CTAGCCCCTAAATCACATAAAACTTTAGAGAAAGAAATTGAACCTATAGTGCAAGGAATAGAAAAACTCCCTGGATCTTTAAGCTTCGGTGGCAATTTATTTTGGAGAATGGCGGAGCACTCCTCTGTGAGTTTGACTGTCTCATGCTCTTCTAATTTCCTCTTATTAGACAAGATCTCCTTTAAAAATCTTGCATAACTTGGCATTTGGAGCAAGGCATCTGCAAAAGGAATATTGATGTGGAGCTTTTTAAATATTTCCAGGAATTTCGCAAATTGCTTGTCTAGCTGCCTCTTTTTATTTGCTAGAGGAAAAGGAGGCTTGATCTCTATTGGCTTTTGCTCCACCTCTCTTGCCACCGGTTCATCTTCTTTGGCATTTTGCGGTTTTTCTTCCTCAGGACCTTTCAGTTCTTTCCCATTTTTTAATGATATGGCTTTCACATGTTCTTTAGAATTTGTTTCAGTATCACTTGGCAGTGTGCCTTGTGCTCTCCCAGCTACTATGTTTGCCAATTGTCCAACTTGTACCTCAAGATTTCTGATGGATGCTTCTTGATTTTGAAATCTCGTTTCAGCACTATTGATGAATTTTGTCATGAGTTCCTCTAGATTAGATTTCTTTTCTTGAGGTTGAAACCCTGGTGGTGGTTGCTTCATTGAATTCTGATTACTCCACGAAAGATTAGGATGATTTCGCCACCCAGGATTGTATGTGTTGGAGTATGGGTTGTTCTGTTGAGGCTTACAAAAATTACCCACAAAATTAGCATTTTCAGAAGAGTACATGAATGGGTTACCTACTTGACAATCAATGCTCGCATGACCCCCTCCACATAAGTCGCAAACTACACTCTTCACTTGCATGACCGCCATTGTATCAATTTTCTTATTTAAAGCTTCTATTTGGGCAGCCAATGCATTGAAAGAATCCACTCCATGAACTCCCATAGCTCTCCTTGGTGCTCTATCAGTTTGCCATTGGTAACTATTGGAAGCCATTTCATCTAACAGCTCGAATGCTTCCTCTGGTGTCTTTCTCATAAAGTTACCTCCTGAAGCTGCATCAACTAAAGTACGATTAGCAGGCATTAAACCATTATAGAAAGTTTGTACCTGAAACCATATGGGCAATCCGTGGTGTGGGCATTTTCGGAGTAGTTCCTTGTATCTCTCCCATGCTTCATATAATGATTCCGTGTCATATTGCATGAAAGTTGTGATGTCATTACGTAACTTTGCAGTCTTTGATGGAGGAAAAAATTTTGCTAGAAATCGTTGCGCCATCTCATCCCATGTAGTGATTGACCCAACCGGCAAGGAATTTAACCAACTCTTTGCTTTATCCCTTAGTGAAAAAGGGAATAATCTTAGCCGTATGGCATCGTCAGTAACCCCATTCTGCTTGAAAGTGTCACAAATCTCCAAAAAATTAGCAATGTGTTGATTCGGATCATCACTAGGCAAACCGTTGAACTGAATCGACGTTTGAATCATTTGGATTATGCCCGGTTTGATCTCGAAATTGTTGGCTTGTATTGATGGCCTCCTAATGCTTGAAGCTGTGCCTTCGACTGTAGGAGTCGCATAATCGATCAGAGATCGCTGGTTTGTAGCTCGATTTGCTTGCTCTAAGGCCGGTAGTGCTACTTGTTGATCCTCTGCCATTGCTCTTCTTTGCCTCGTCAAATGATGCAATGTTCTTTCTATCTCAGGATCGAAAGGCTCTATTGTTTGATTTCTATTGCGTGTCATGCACTAGATGAGAATCTGCAAGGCAAACAAGACCAAGTAGCGCCGTAAAATAATAAAAACAAAAATAAACAAAAATTAAAATAACAAAGAAATAAAATATCTAGAGTAAAATTAAAAGTAATAAATCTCGATATTGACTAAGACGCAATCCCCGGCAACGGCGTCAAAAACTTGATGCGTTAAAAGTTTAAACCCTAACTTCCTAGCAAGTGTACTAGTTCAAAGTAATACGGGAAGTATTCAGGGTGTCGTATCCACGGGATCACGTAAGCAAGTACCAAGACGGCACTACTCCTAATTTTATCTAAACTATCAAATATGAGTCGAAAGTAATCAACGAAATGAAATCAAACTAAAATAAAAGAATTAACGAACACGCCTAGGTAAATCGAATAACACAATGTGAGATGATGCTAAGATTTCGGGTTTACTAATTCATTACAATGTAGGTTTTTCATATGCTTATGTATTTCATATTATTCATGTGACAACGGAATTCCCTAATTTGATTAACATTCTTTCTCAAGCAATATTAATCCTATTTAACAATCTAATAACCTAACTATCTCTATTTAGGTTTAATTAGATGAAAATGCATTAAGTTCTATGGAATCCACTAGCTTTCAGCACAAGCCTATTGTACCTATGACTATTGCATGTATTATCAAATATATCTCTATATTTAATTAATCCACGGTTCGTATTCTCATGCTTTTATGCAATATCACCTCTCGGTCTCAATCACACAACAAAAATCCTATTAAAAGTGGCCAAATTTCAATAGGCATTAAGTTCAGAATGCAAACTCACATGAAATAGTATGTTCGTAAATTATAATTGAAAAACCCTACATATTCATGAATTAGCTAGCCCTAATCTTAGCAAAAAATTATTTAGTTCATCATTAAGAACAAATAAACAATAAGATTCAAACAAATCATAAACATAATGGAGAAAATAAGAATAAAACCAGATGAATGTTGAATCTCTTATTGATATTGATGACGAAAAATTCTCACAATTGCAATCCGAGGAGCTTTTGATTGAATCCCCAAATTAAAATATTGAATCTCAGAAAATTGTGTGAAGAATCTCTCAAAAAAATCCCCTAGGACGGCTCTCCTAATTTCTAACATTACAAAGTCTTATATAAGCTTAGGGTTAGGGGAGAATTTCAGTTTAATTGAAATTCGTGAACAGTGTCCATGCTGCGGCATGATGCCGCGGCCTGTTGATTCTGTAATATTAAATTGCAATCATGCCGCAGCTTGATGCCGCGGCCTTGTCCATGATTTTTATGCTGCGGCATAATGCCGCAGCCTTCAGCCTCTGCCTTGCAAGGTAAGTAATCTTCATCTTATGCCGCTTCATCTTATGCCGCGGCCTCCAGCTTCTGGATTTTTTTAGATTTTTATTCATGCCGCAGCATCATGCCGCGGCCTGCAAGTTCTGGATTTTTGCTCAGCTGGTTTCGATTCCACTCCTTGATCTTTCGCTTCGATTATAATTTTTGGTCTCGAACACACTCACTTGGTCTTGTTTCGACTCGAAATTATGTAAATTCCTACAAAACAAAAACAATAACCACGTGATCCCGAATTTGCACAATTTAATAGCGAAATTGACAAAATCTCCCCCAAATTCGCCCGAAATAAACCATAATATATACGTATGTCCATTATCCATCACAACCCCCAACTAGCGAATTGCTAGTCCCTAGCAATGAAAGCGACTAATTTTATTTTATTTTACATTAACTAAAAATTATATAATAAACTATCTAAACCATTTCCGTAGATTGACACGGTTGCATTTAGCGTATGCAACAAGCCTTTAAACCCCTAGGTGGCCCTAGTGGACGAGTTATAGTCTCGTGAGGGTTTCCAGCGATGCTACCCACAAACATCATTTACCCTATCCCTAAAAAAAAAGTATATATATATAGCAAGCACATAATATTACAACAATACAATATTTAACTCGTACAATTGTCTCATGAACTACGACAATTAATCAATACACAACGTACTAACCTCATTCTCCTTAAAAGTATTTCAAAACAACACACCACTACTTTATCAACTCTTACATCCATTTCATTCACAAACCATCAACCAAACTTTCAGAATATATCTATGCGTGCATCCACATATACAAGTGACTGAAAACCAATTTTATAAACAATTTCCCTCAGACAAACCATTCAATTGTCTTCCCTTGACCTATTAGTGACAATGCTTCGACCCTAGATGTTATGAATTTTATGCTCATTATGTGTCATGCTTACTAATATTTTTCTTTGTTGGTATTTTCTTTTATACATAATTTTTTTTTCTTTTTCAGGGCTTTATTTGGTTTCCTTAGATTGTGAACTAGTCTTTTTACGCGAGCAATCGATACTTGTAATACCATTGCCCGGTTACTTAACTAATCACATACCTAAGGTGCTTTGCATACTCTTATCTCTAGTCACTTTCCACTCGAGGGTCACTCACGGTGGACATGCTAACCCCCAACCTACTCAGCAACTAAGACATTGGAGTAGTTGAAATTTTAATTCATGCCCTTGATATTTTCTTCATCCATATATGTATTATATCTAAGGGTCTAAGCAATGTGCATTTTCAACCATAGTTCAAACAATCTTCAAGTCCATCTAAGAGTTTTTAAATTTGTCACTTGCATATATGAACACAACACACAAACAACTCCTTTAGTTTAGTCATCAACCATACATACCTCAAACCTGAAAATTTCAATTTTGTAGCATGTGTTTCTCCATACTTCTAATTCAAACAAAGCTAGCTTATCATATACCAATTGTTCATCATAGTTATGTATAATCATAGACATACGAGCTAATTCAACACACATACTAAAACAAAAAACAAAAAAAAAAAAAAACAAAAAATTTTAAAAATACCAAAAATTTGTCACTGATGTTGCCATTTATGCAATCTAGTTCTAACTTTTCCTCACCCCCAACCTAGCATTGACATTGTCCTCAATGGCGAATGAGAAAAGTAAAAAGTTAGAACTACTTCCCTTGTTTTACGTGAGTGTCCTTGCTTGCTTGTGCATTGGAATTTGAAACTCTGAAAATTCTCCACCACCAATGCTAATAACAAAACAACCTCAAATAATATTGTTAGATTACATCAAGTGGACAAAGAAAAAAAAAATTTTAAAACAAGAAAAACAAAGAATAAAGAAATATAAAGGATACCACTTGGGTTGCCTCCCAAGAAGCGCTTGTTTATAGTCTTTAGCTTGACTTGATAGTGGTCTTCTTAGGCCGGATCATTCAATAGGATAGAGACTTTGCCTTTTCTCCATCCACTTTCTTTATAGTACTTTAATCGTTGCTCTTTGACCGTGTATATGCCTTTATCCATGTGATTTACCTTCATAGCTCCTTTAGAATAAGCTTTTGTGACAATGAATGGACCAGTACCTCGAGCTCTCAACTTTTGAGGAAAGGGTTGATATTGGGAGTTTGAGAAGAATCCTTTTTGGCCACCATCAAGTTTGTTCTTTGTTGGTTGTTGGTCTCGCCATTTTTTAGGTTTGTCTTGATCAATTTGAGCTTTGTCATTCCTAGGATCTATCCTTCCCTGACTCACTTCCACTTTATGACATGTCTCTTTTTCATTGGAGGGACTTGTGGCTTTATACACTTTGAAGGTCACTATTTCATCATCAACTCTTAATTTCATAGTCCCTTCCCTCACATCAATTAATGCCCCTCCAGTGGCCAAGAATGGTCTTCCAAAAATCAAAGGTATTTCAATATCTTCTTCCATATCCAACACAAGAAAATCCACAGGAAATATAAATTTATCAACCTTTACCAACACATCTTCCACAATACCTCTTGGATACGTGATCGATCTATCCGCCAATTGTAAGGACACTGTGGTGGGTTGTGGTTCTCCAAGTCCTAATTTCCTGAAAATAGACAAAGGCATTAAGTTAATGCTTGCCCCTAAATCACATAAAACTTTAGAGAAAGAAATTGAACCTATAGTGCAAGGAATAGAAAAACTCCCTGGATCTTTAAGCTTCGGTGGCAATTTATTTTGGAGAATGGCGGAGCACTCCTCTGTGAGTTTGACTGTCTCATACTCTTCTAATTTCCTCTTATTAGACAAGATCTCCTTTAAAAATCTTGCATAACTTGGCATTTGGAGCAAGGCATCTGCAAAAGGAATATTAATGTGAAGTTTCTTGAATATCTCCAAAAATTTTGCAAATTGCTTGTCCAATTGCCTCTTCTTGTATGCAAGAGGAAAAGGAGGCTTGATCTCTATTGGCTTTTGCTCCACCTCTCTTGCCACCGGTTCAACTTCTTTGTCTTCTTTAGGCTTTCCTTCCTCAGGACCTTTTAGTTCTTTCCCACTCCTAAGTGATATGGCTTTCACATGTTCTTTAGGGTTTGTTTCGGTATCACTTGGTAGTGTGCCTTGTGCTCTCCCCGCTACTATGTTTGCCAATTGTCCTACTTGTACCTCAAGATTTCTGATGGATGCTTCTTGATTTTGAAATCTCGTTTCAGCACTATTGATGAATTTTGTCATGAGTTCCTCTAGATTAGATTTCTTTTCTTGAGGTTGAAACCCTGGTGGTGGTTGCTTCATTGAATTCTGATTACTCCACGAAAGATTAGGATGATTTCGCCACCCAGGATTGTATGTGTTGGAGTATGGGTTGTTCTGTTGAGGCTTACAAAAATTACCCACAAAATTAGCATTTTCAGAAGAGTACATGAATGGGTTACCTACTTGACAATCAATGCTCGCATGACCCCCTCCACATAAGTCGCAAACTACACTCTTCACTTGCATGACCGCCATTGTATCAATTTTCTTATTTAAAGCTTCTATTTGGGCAGCCAATGCATTGAAAGAATCCACTCCATGAACTCCCATAGCTCTCCTTGGTGCTCTATCAGTTTGCCATTGGTAACTATTGGAAGCCATTTCATCTAACAGCTCGAATGCTTCCTCTGGTGTCTTCCTCATAAAGTTACCTCCTGAAGCTGCATCAACTAAAGTACGATTAGCAGGCATTAAACCATTATAGAAAGTTTGTACCTGAAACCATATGGGCAATCCGTGGTGTGGGCAATTGCGGAGTAGTTCCTTGTATCTCTCCCATGCTTCATATAATGATTCCGTGTCATATTGCATGAAAGTTGTGATGTCATTACGTAACTTTGCAGTCTTTGATGGAGGAAAAAATTTTGCTAGGAATCGTTGCGCCATCTCATCCCAAGTAGTAATTGATCCAACGGGCAATGAATTTAACCAATTCTTTGCTTTGTCCCTCAGTGAAAAAGGGAATAGTCTCAGCCTGATGGCATCGTCAGTAACCCCATTCTGCTTGAAAGTATCGCAGATCTCCAGAAAATTGGTAATATGTTGATTTGGATCATCACTAGGCAAACCATTGAACTGAATGGATGTTTGAATCATCTGGATTATGCCCGGTTTGATCTCAAAATTGTTGGCCTGTATTGGTGGTCGCCTAATGCTTGAAGTTGTGCCTTCGATTGTAGGAGTCGCATAATCAATCAAAGATCGCTGGTTTATGGCTCGATTTGCTTGCTCTAATACTGGCGGTGCTACTCGCTGATCCTCTGCCATTGCTCTTCTTTGCCTCGTCAACTGACGTAATGTTCTTTCTATCTCTGGATCGAAAGGCTCAGTTGTCTGATTTCTAGTGCGTGTCATGCACTAGATAAGAACCTGCGAGGCAAACAAGACCAAGTAGTGGCGAAAAATAATAAAAATAAAACTAAACAAAAACTAAAATAACTAAGAAATAAAATGTCTAGAGTAAAATTAGAAACAGTATATCTCAATATTGACTAAGACGCAATCCCCGGCAACGGCGCCAAAAACTTGATGCGTTAAAAGTTTAAACCCTAACTTCCTAGCAAGTGTACTAGTTCAAAGTAATACGGGAAGTATTCAGGGTGTCGTATCCATGGGATCGCGTAAGCAAGTACCAAGACGGCACTACTCCTAATTTTATCTAAACTATCAAATATGAGTCGAAAGTAATCAACGAAATAAAATCAAACTAAAATAAAAGAATTAACGAACACGCCTAGGTAAATCGAATAACACAATGTGAGATGATGCTAAGATTTCGGGTTTACTAATTCATTACAATGTAGGTTTTTCATATGCTTATGTATTTCATATTATTCATGTGACAACGGAATTCCCTAATTTGATTAACATTCTTTCTCAAGCAATATTAATCCTATTTAACAATCTAATAACCTAACTATCTCTATTTAGGTTTAATTAGATGAAAATGCATTAAGTTCTATGGAATCCACTAGCTTTCAGCACAAGCCTATTGTGCCTATGACTATTGCATGTATTATCAAATATATCTCTATATTTAATTAATCCACGGTTCGTATTCTCATGCTTTTATGCAATATCACCTCTCGGTCTCAATCACACAACAAAAATCCTATTAAAAGTGGCCAAATTTCAATAGGCATTAAGTTCAGAATGCAAACTCACATGAAATAGTATGTTCGTAAATTATAATTGAAAAACCCTACATATTCATGAATTAGCTAGCCCTAATCTTAGCAAAAATTATTTAGTTCATCATTAAGAACAAATAAACAATAAGATTCAAACAAATCATAAACATAATGGAGAAAATAAGAATAAAACCAGATGAATGTTGAATCTCTTATTGATATTGATGACGAAAAATTCTCACAATTGCAATCCGAGGAGCTTTTGATTGAATCCCCAAATTAAAATATTGAATCTCAGAAAATTGTGTGAAGAATCTCTCAAAAAAATCCCCTAGGACGGCTCTCCCAATTTCTAACATTACAAAGTCTTATATAAGCTTAGGGTTAGGGGAGAATTTCAGTTTAATTGAAATTCCGTGAACAGTGTCCATGCTGCGGCATGATGCCGCGGCCTGTTGATTCTGTAATATTAAATTGCAATCATGCCGCAGCTTGATGCCGCGGCCTTGTCCATGATTTTTATGCTGCGGCATAATGCCGCAGCCTTCAGCCTCTGCCTTGCAAGGTAAGTAATCTTCATCTTATGCCGCTTCATCTTATGCCGCGGCCTCCAGCTTCTGGATTTTTTTAGATTTTTATTCATGCCGCAGCATCATGCCGCGGCCTGCAAGTTCTGGATTTTTGCTCAGCTGGTTTCGATTCCACTCCTTGATCTTTCGCTTCGATTATAATTTTTGGTCTCGAACACACTCACTTGGTCTTGTTTCGACTCGAAATTATGTAAATTCCTACAAAACAAAAACAATAACCACGTGATCCCGAATTTGCACAATTTAATAGCGAAATTGACAAAATCTCCCCCAAATTCGCCCGAAATAAACCATAATATATACGTATGTCCATTATCCATCAAAGATATTTATTTTCTCAGAAAGAGCTTAATATAAGATAATGTAGATGATTGAAGTTGATTAAGGATTATGATCGTAAAATAAGGTATTATCCTAGTAAGGCTAATGTTGTTGTACATGTTTTGAGTAAAAAAGTGGTTTTATCCAAGGTTTCATTTGATGTTTAATAGATAAATCAGAAATAGTATTAATGCTTTGCTCTTACAGATTAAGGAATGGAATGAAGAAACAATGATGTCATGACATTCATAATCTCTTCGCCTTGAACACCATGTCCATCTCCACGTAGATACACTAAATGAGACACTCTCGGGATACATAATATCATTTCAGTAATATTTTTGGGCAACGGAGAATGTGCAGGAGTTCTGAGTAAATTTAATAAATTTAGCTTCTTCCACAATTGCCTCGTCAGCTGTTGAATATGTTCACGTCCAGCTTCCTCTGAGCAACAAGTTTCATTCATGTAACACTTGACTGCTTTAGGAGCCCCATTCATTGACTCATCCTAACATAAACGATTTGAATAAACACAAATGAATCAGAGAAATAGAATAATTCAAAGCAATATTCTAGGATAATGATATTTTACATACCGTCGAAGTTCCCAAATCATCCTGAAGTCGGAGAGTCATAGATGCCAGTTTTACTAAAGGTGCGTGATTCTTTATGAATTCCACTTCTTTTTCCACTATTGGATTTGTAGTAGACAAGTAAGCTAAAGTTGAGATCCCACGGCCTGTAATTGATATATATATATATATGTATTTTCCATATATTCTTCCAGGGTTGGTTTATACTAACTGTGGAACCATCTTGCCTCCACGAGATATGCTGCAGCTATATCCTCCTACTGATGTACATGGCATCATGTACTTATATAAGTATAGTTAAAGCATTTTACCTTGAGAAAATTTTCAGAAATAACTATAGATTAATACAAAGGAATAACTATTGTCCACTATTTTCATTAGATGTTCTGTGACGTCTGAATCTTGTTCTTTGAGAATATGATGAGCCATTTCATTCACAAAGTTGTAAAGGGCAAGATAACCCGTTTTCATGTAGCTTGGAAGCTGTTTCATTGCCTTAATATTCCATCTGAAACCAAGAAAAGAAAAAGGGTCAAAAGTTTCACATAAACATGCAGCTACATATTTGTAAGAACAAGAGACATTTTACCACCAACCGTTTAATAGCGTCAGTCAATCTCGAGTTTGGGTAAGGTACCATAGACATCATAAATATCATCAATTACTGTGAGTAGAGAAGTTGCCTTTGCAAGGACTTTCCTCTCGTGTATGAGTACCGGGGTTGATGAGCTACGCCCACAGCCCATAAATACGATGTTACCAATCTGTTCCTCGGAAGACTTAAATTTCCAAGACCAGTATCCCTCTACCACCTTCATAAAAAAAGTTGACGACACTTTTATAGACAAAAAGAAGAAACAAAAATATGAATTTAGATCAGATTACTTAAGAATGACTGTATATAAACAAAATTGTCAATATTTTCACTGTGCTACGATTAAATGATCCTCTCAGGTCATTTTTCCAACCCAGTGTGGTTATGACAATGTCTTGACTAAGTGCAATTCACACCAAAGAATTGAAATATTATATCATAATATTCTGATTTAAAACTATTTTTCAATCAGACTATCTTCACTAAGTTTTCCCAGGGTCACAGTTCATTGGAATTATATTATTTTTCCATTCAAATTCAATATTATGCAAGTATGATCCTATCAAAACTATATTAAGATGTCCTAACAGAAGAATTATTGCCAGATAAATTATTGTGAAACCATGAGAACTAGATGTAGAGGAGGGACTTTACTAACCTCATGGTGTCTTTAAGATCTTCCTGTTGTATTGCTTGCACAATGTTGAAGTCTAATTTCGTAAGCTCGTGCAGAAGGTGGTTCTTGTCTTCTTGTCTCTCATATATATCTATGAACCACCTTGTATCTGCTCTTGTTATCCAATGTGAACAACTAGGCCTGATGAATCTCTTATCTATCAACTCCTGAAGCTGTTTCTTTAACTCCTGGAGTTCAACTGGAGCCATCCGATACGAAGCCTTGGAGATTAGAGTCGTACCATGAAGAAGCTCGACACTAAACTCCAACTCTCTGTCTGGAGGTAACCCTCGTAACTTATCTGGAAAGATATCTGGAAAATCTCTGACTACTGGCACCTCCTCGATACTCAAACCCACTGAACTACTGCATACCACATTG
The DNA here is from genome assembly GCA_026122585.1 of Anacardium occidentale. NCBI lineage: Eukaryota > Viridiplantae > Streptophyta > Magnoliopsida > Sapindales > Anacardiaceae > Anacardium > Anacardium occidentale. The sequence goes on along the minus strand of JAJEJH010001277.1, from coordinate 22,049 downwards.
GCCAAGTACCCAACACAACCTTGTCTTATCAATCTGCTCGCCTGGATACTAGAGATCATCAAACTGTTGACTCTGCCCTCACCAAACACAAACTGATCAGGGCCTATGTGGAATCTCACTTTCTTTCTTCCACAATCTATCTCAACATTGTATCTCCCCAAGAAATCCATCTCCAAGATTATATCAAAATCTGTCAACTCCAGTAGAATCAGATCGATCACCATCCGTCTACCCATAATCTCTATCTATGATCTAGGAGGACTCTATCACTCAACACATAACACCCATCTGGCATCTCTACCTGGATACTCCTACTGGCCACACTAGGGTCAACCCCTAATCTCTCTACTACACTCCAAGCTATAAAGCTGTGTGTGGCTCCACAATCAATAAGTACAAAAAGAGGAGTATCAAAATAAAGTAATTGACCGGTTACTACATGGGGAATGACCTCTGTCTGCTCCTGACAGACAGCATAAACTCTGGCTCTGCCTTCGCCTACCCTCGAAGGACCAGCACCTCCCTCAGGTGCTCTACTACCAGCTTTGGGAATGTCTGTTCCACCTCTCTCTGCTCTAACTCCGTCTCTGGGTGGACCTCCTCGACCTCTGAACTAACCAACTCCACTTCTGCTCGGCCCAACACTAGCTCCACCTCTGGCTGGACGCACTGTCATCATGTGCCCTGACTGATGACACCAATAACAAACAATCTGGCCAGCTAAACACTCCCCTGGATGGTGTCTGCCACATCTGGGACAATGTGGCAGCTGGGGTACAAGTCTCTGTCTCTGACTCTGAAAACCTCTGGCTGATCTCTTAGTTGACATCGGTCTCTTACCTCTGTCTCTATCCTCTGTCTTCTCAGATGCTCTACTCATGGCACCCATCCTTTGTAAACCTGTCTCTGATCTGAATGCTCTCCCTAATGCATCACTGAATCTCTGGGGAGGATCTGCTTCGATCATCACATCCTTGGCTATTGTAGGGTGTAAGCCATGGATGAATTTATGAACTCTGCCCATCTCAGTCCCTGCCAAACTAGGGACGAATCTCGCCAAAGCATTGAATTTGGTGGCGTACTCCTTAACTGAATTGGACCCCTAAGTCAGATCAATAAACTCCTGGGCCTTGGTATATACCATCTCTGTACTCCTGTACTCTGCATCAAACAACTGTCTGAATTCTGTCAAAGTCAACTACTCCTCATTGATGGAGGCCTTGGCTAGACCCCACCAAACCTTGGCATCACCCCTCAAAAGAAACACTACATATCTGACATTCTCTCTCTTTGATAATGTGAAGAGACCCATAACACTCTCCACTGACTCTACCCACTCTTCTGCCACTGTTGGATCTCTAGATCCATTGAATTTCGCTAACTGAAATGACCCTGACAGATGGTAGATTGGATGAAGTCTCTCTGAAGAACTAGTACCAATTGTCTTTGTACTCATACTCTGACTGTAATCTGTATAACCAGTTGGGTACTGATATCTGTCCCTAACTGACTGAGGCTGAGACTGATACTGATACTGATACTGTGACTGAGGCTGAAACTGTGGCTGTGACTGATACTGAGACTGGGAATGTCTTCTCCTTGGAATCTGATAACTCTCATGCTGGGGAGGAGTTACTCTATCTGGCTCTGGAATATTACCCACTCCAGCTCGCTAGAGGCTTTCTCTGACTACATCCCCAATCATTTCTATTAATTCTGCTAGCCTCATAGACACATGGGAGGTATTTTGAGATCGTCGTCTATCACTAACACTCATAGGACGGATGGGTGAACTACTGTCTGTCTCATCTATGCATCTAGAGACATACTCTTCTCTATCTATAGCATCACAATAAACTGGGGGTTAGAAACACATAACACACATAGCTGAAAAATAAATACCTGACTGTGCTGTGAGAAGGGTCTGGACGATAGCTGCGAAGGAGAGAAAACAGGGACCACACACTTACAACTTAAATCTCTACTGAAATGATTCAGAGAACGACTCTGATACCAATAATGTAGGACCCGCCGCCACGAGTACCCCTGCTGTTGAATACCGAGAGGACTTTTTATTAATAATCTGAAAATACGGGTACCCGCGACGAGAATCCTACTAAAAATAAAACTGAAACTGCTATACATTCTAAATACAAATACGGAAGCGTAAAATACATACAACTGAAATATACAATTATACAATGGGCCCATATTGGCCTTTTTATACATACAAACTGTTCTGTACACTGTTTTACATTTGCATAACTGAAAATATTTACAACATGACCCATCAGGTCCAAAATTGAAATATACATACTGGAACTGTGGTGTAGGCCCTCTCTCGCTAGCGTCGATCCACCCGCTCCTCGCCAACAACACCAAAACCTGAAAAGGAAGGAAAAAGGAGGGGAATAAGTGATAAAGATCACCCAGTAAGCATTCCTTACTTCCCTCAAAACCCAAGCAAGCAACATACATTCACAAACATACCTGGCCTCGGCCTTATTCATAATCTAGTCGCTTGCTAGAATTTGAAACTGATTAATCGGATTATCTGAATCTCATTCATTTACTGATATTAATATTATTCATGTCATGATGTGTATGTCATGTCATGCTAACTGAGATATTTGATGGATGCATGCATCTGAATATCTCTATGTACCCGAGGGTACCTGCTGTGCTGATCAGACTGGTGAACACAGGGATTCGACATCCTGGCCATGTAGGTTGAACAGTCTAGCTACTGGCTAGAAAACTGAGTATACTGTGCTGGACGATTTGACTGGTGTCAGAAGGCTGAAACTGTAATGCTGGATAATCTGACTGGTGTCAGAAAGCTGATTCCCACAGATACCTCCTCGAGTTCACCCTTACTCTTACCCATACATCAGGTTTTGAATACTGAATACTGTTGAATTCAGATCCCTAGATCCTCTCTCATGCTGCATGTCATGTTATGGTATGCATATGCAGCTTTATTATCTGAATTCGTGCTTATCTAATGCAATTTAGCCATTAAACTGATTTTCCATGCTTAATTAAATCAATTTCATGCTTTTCTGGAAAATTCGGCTGCTGCACGGGCGTGTGGGAAAGGCACACGGGCGTGCATGACTTACACACGGGTGTGCATGGCTAAGGCATACGGGCGTGTGCTGGGACGCATGGGGCCGTGCGCTGGTCGTGCGTCTGGCCGTGCATGCTACTGGAATTTCTAGAAATTTTCACTGAAAAAGTTTACACACGGGCGTGTCCTTCAGGACACACGGGCATGTGTCTGCAATCTTGGTCGTGTACACAGCGTGCACACGGGCGTGTGTCTGGAAAAACAAAGGCACACGACTGTGCCATGCAGGCACACGGTCGTGTGTCTTGTTCTTCAACAAGAACACCCGTTTGGAAAATGTATAAATCACAACCAATTCTCATTCAATTCCAAATTCACTTCAAACACACATTCCCAACATCTCAATAAGCATTCATATAAACTCAATTTCAACATGCATCAACCATAACTCAATCCACCATGAAAGCAACCTTTTTCTCTCATTAAAACCATACACAATCAACATGCATGATCCAAGGGTGGAAATTCATCATCCAATTCAACATGCAACAACATATAATCATTCCCAAAGTTCATCAACATGCAAAGAACTCATCCAAGCATCAACATTCATAAAGCAAGCCGGGAAAACACAAGGAGAAGTAAGCGAACACTTACCTCTCGCCATTGTCGCTGGAAGCTTTTCTCTTAAGCTAATCTCTTGGCTCTATCACTGGATTAGGAGCTAATGGTTGTGGAATCTCCTCTCTAAGGTTGGGAGGAGCTGCTGCTGAAATAAGAAATGAAGAATAGATGAAGTGGTTGAGAAAATGACTAATGCTCTCGGTTCTCTTATTTATACATGCACTTGCACGGGCGTGCAAGGCAGGTGCACGGGCGTGCACATGGGAAAATGAGCATTACTCATTTTCTGCTTAATCGCATGATCGAATCCTCCCTAAAAGAATCATATGGAAGCCATACAGGCTCTGGAAACTTACTAACTCACCCCTAAACTTTTCTAGAGGCCCAATCTATTTTTGGATTTCGTTTCTAACCCTAAAACTCTTCTGCTAAGGGCTTTTCTAAACTGGGATGCTACAAAAGCCATGAAATTTAAGGCAGACACCATGTACTAGAGCCATATATAGACTCTAATGGATACATTTGAAGGTGTAAAACCCATAGGGTGTAAGTGGGTTTTCAAAAGAAAAATTGATATGGATGGCAATGTGCATACCTATAAAGCCTGACTAATCGCTAAAATTTTTGCTAAAAAACATGGTAAAGATTATGATGAAACCTTTTCACCAATTATAATACTAAAGCTTATTCAGATAATACTTGTGATAATTACATACTATAACTATGAGATTTGGCAAATGGATGTCCAAACTACTTTTTTAAATAGTAACCTTGAGGAGAATATGTTTATGACACAATTTAATGGTTTTGTTCTTGAAGGTCAAGCAAATAAAGTATGTAAGTTACACAAGTCGATTTATGGACTCAAGTAAACATCAAGGAGTTGGAACATTTGTTTTGATGAAACCATCAAAGAACCTGGTCTTATTAAAAATGAAGATGAGTCATGTATGTATAAGTGGTCAAGTGGGAGTGTGGTTACCTTTTCAATACTATTTGTCGATGACATCTTGATTATTAGAAATGATATGCTATACTAATAAACTATAAAGGTTTAGTACTCCAAGTGCTTCTTCATGAAGAACTTAGGAGAAACAGATTACATTCTTAATATTATAATCTATTATGATAAATGATATAGGCCATTTGGACTAAGTTAGAGTACATACACAGATAAAGTATTAAAGAGATTCAACATGCATGAGTTAAAGAAAGGGTTACTACTTATGACTCATAGTATATATCTCTTTAAGGATATATGTCATAAGACACTTAAAGATAGAGAAAAATGAGTTACATTCCTTTTGTTTTGGTAATAAGATTGATCATATACGCCATGTTATATTTGTGAATTGATGTCTCATATGGCTTAAGCATTTATAGTAGATATTAATTTGATTTAAGTGAAAAACATTAGATTACTTTCAAGAACATCATTAAGTATTTGTGATGAATTAAGGATATGTTTTTAGTTTATAAAGAAGAGGATGAGTTCACTATTTGTGGTTATAGTGATGTCAGTTTCCAAACTAATATTGATGATTTTAAATCTCAATCAAGTTTTTTGTTTTATTTGAATGGTAGTATAGTAAGTTGGAAAAACTCCAAGCAAAGCATTGTTACTAATTCTACAATAAAGTTTGAGTATATTGTACTAGTTGAGGTAGCCAAAAAGGAAATTTGGATTAGAAAGTTAATATCTAAATTTGGAGTGGCACCTAGCGATGGACCTATATTGCAACAATAATAGGGCTATCACATAGGTTAAGGAACCATTGTCTCATAAAAAATCTAAACATAGTATAATAAGGTAACTTTAGATTAAGAAAGTTAATACAGATGATAACTTGATTGATCCATAAACTAAGCCATTATCCTATTAAAAACATGATAAACATATAGTCTCATATAGTGTTTGGCTATGGTGCAGGTGAGAAATTGTTCAGGTTGACACCTTATAACCTTATATCTGTTAAGTATTTTTGTATTTACTTAGACTTTATTGTAATTTGTAAATACATTACAATTATTAATAATATGAGATATTTTAGTCATATTGATGTTGATGCATCTAAATAAATAAATATAAAACGTGCCCTTAGTATAGTAAAACTGTGACAATAGAATCAAATAACTAATCATGTTTTCCATATGTGCATAATCGTGGCTATATTAAAATAGGTCTTTAATCCTGACATCACCATGAAACTTTTAAGGGCACTAGTGATGGTATAGGAATTATCATAGTGTATGCAATTTTATCAAAAGATGATGGTAGTTTACACACGTCCAGATTTATTGGTAAAACCTAGTCATAAACATAAGTGTATGATTTAGTGATCATGTTCACTAGATTGGCCTAATAATGAGAATCCTTTATAAAATGTGTTTCATTATGTCATGGATTAATCCTTATGACTTGATGAGTATATGTGGTCCTTTGACTTAAAGTCTATCAGATTGTCTTCTACTAGAAATGATGTCATTTGACATTATCAAATGCACCACCATAAATTGGGATGTTATAAAAGTGAGTGATCAATTACATCATGATCAGTATAAAAGCTATAGTAGATTGACATAAGATTTGTCAGTTTCGAACATAAGGGGTGTGTCTCTATTGAATATGTCTAAAACCACTAAGTATATTGTAATAACTGGATTGATCAATCTCATATGCAATATCTTCAATTTGGACATATCCATATGGGAAATCTTTTTAAGATAGACACACATATATGGCTCTGTATCGTGAGACATAATAACAAAGGGATTGTATTGTATGTTAATTATTAAGTTGATCAAACTCAAAAGATGCTTACCAATACTCTACTATTGGCATGGCTGTGATGTTTTGCTAAAGGTCACTCTTGATCTATGTTCAAATTCAGCTCAGATTTAAGTACTACCAAGTTAGTAGAACGTATATAGATCATACATATAAAAGAATTGCTAGCTCAAGAGATAGAGAATTGTTGTCTTGGTATTTCAGGTGTTATCGCGTATGACTTATTAATTTGATTCTAATCAAGCTAAGAAATCATGTGTCATATTCGCCTTGATACATGATTGTGCATGTTGCGTACACATAATTATACATCTAGATGTTTGATAGAATCTATGCATTTGAATGAAATATTTGTTTAATAACATCAAATTAAGTACTATTGACATACAACTTTATAGCATCTATGCATGTGGCATAGGCGGTGAGGCCTTAAATAGTATGCCTCATCATATTATTTGTTAAGCGATGTAAGGGCAATGTAAAGAGTTCAAATGTGGCATACAACTATATAGATTGAACACATGGGCATGTAAGAAGGTAGCACAATCATGTATTTCAATGACACAACCATGCACCTGTTCCTATAAATAAAAGTGTGATTTGCTTTTCAAATTTCATTTTTGTAGCCTTATCTTATTATCAGAGAAATCATAAAACACTTATAAACACTTGGCATTCATGCACCCTGCCTAAACAAATATATACCCGTATATACACTCTAAACTAGTATTCGAAAATATATAGATCTTATTCAAGTTGCTCTGTGTCGAAGTTTATAGACTATTAAGTAAGTGAACTACAAAGTTATCAGGAGCAAAATTTTTAAAGGCACATCTTTGGTACACTTTCTAAAATACATCATATGTTTATTTCAGTTTGTGTATTTCATACATTCTAATAGATGTAATCCTACTTTAGAATTTCCAAACTCTGTGATGAATATTAAATTTTGTTATGTGGATATCCTTTCGGTGAGCGTGAAATTTCTACAACCAAAACTTTGAAGAGTATAATTTCTTTAACTTTACAAAAAGAAAATTCCCCTATAAACCAAGCAAGATGTTGAATATTACACATGTTCGTATTTTTGTGGTTACATGTGTCCAATATAAATCGCTTGTAAGTTAAACAAATACTATTGTGTAAAAGTATTGATGTTCTTTTTCAAAGTCCAATTGCTTTTAAGTAACCTGAAGAAAGAAAATGACTAAGAAAAAGCCTTCTTTCAATATAAATTTGAAGGAAAAATGCACTAAAGAAGCAAACAATATAGAAGTCTCCTAGTTTTTGTTCTATAATCGAAAAGCAACCTTTTTATACGTGATAACCAAGCACCTACAATGGCTAGCGCATATAACTCACAAGCAGAATGAAGCCAAAAATTTTATTCTTTCTTTTTGTGAAGACCATGATTAAGAAAACCAAAAAAAAAAAAAAAGAAAGGAAAGTTTTACACGTTTAAGGTTTTGTCATTATATTCATCGATCTGAATGTCAAAATTTTTAAGTTTGACAAATCAAAAGGTAGCTATTTGTTAAAGACAAGTTATAATACAAGAACTTCATTGAGAAGATACTATTAAAGGAGTAGCACTATATGATAACTCTAAATGCATATACATTTATGTAGTAGAGATGGGTTGACTATTTCACAACTTTATTTTTTGATGATATGAGACTAATTCATCCTTTTTACACAAAGAACAGAACATGATCATTGCCTTTTAAAGTGGTCACCTAATTTTTTTTTATTCAGCTTGTAAATTATATATGGTATGACGTTGTGTCACATAATTTTGCAATGTGACTGATCTTACTATAAATGCATTTGGATTGAATGTATTTGTTGAGAAATCTTTAATTATTGCTTCCCTAAGTTTTAGTTGCTGAGTGAATGAATTTTCATATGCACATGCATGTGCATGGTCTTAATACGAACACTATAACTATAAGAGAAATGGGTTTTAACAGCGTTTAACACTGACATTTAATTCATTAGAAGAGTGAAATGTTGCAAAAAGGAGGACTTTAACAGCGTTTCTAGAAAACACTGCTGAACATGATTTTTAGTGGCTCTTTTTCCAAACACTTCCTAAAACGTCGCATATTCCCAGGGTTTTTATCGATGTTAAAAATACCGATAAAACCCTAATTAACCCTAAAATCCACGTGCTCCTCTTCTTCTTCTCATTTTCTTCCCGCCATCATAGACTACTCTCTCTCATTGGGTTTTGCTATTTTCGTCTATTTGGTGTCTTTTTTTGACGGATTTTGACCGTTTCTTCTTCATTTGGTGCCTGAAACTTATTCCCTTCTTCAACTAGACTCCCATTTTACTCTAAAACTAGTAAGTTTGCTTAAAAATTTGGATTTTATTTTTGAAGAAATACTAAATTTTTGCTATATATTAAGTGTTTAATCTTTATATTAAACAAATTATTAAAATCCAGTTGATTGGAGGGCTGGTTTGTATGTGTTATTGAAGTGTTAGATTAAAATTTAGGAAACTATTAGATTGGAAATAAAAAAATTCACATTTTAAAAAATATTCACTTTATTTTATGTTATATATTTATATTAATTTTTATTTTTTAAAATTATATTGCATTAGTAAAATTAGCTTATTTGGTTAATATTCTTGATTAAATTAAATAATTAATATTTTTGAGTAGAGAATTATGAACCATTTAAATATTGTAGGCATTCACATTTTATTATTGATAATTCTTAAATTGGAAATTAAAAAAATGTCACTTTTTATTATTGAATTTTTGAAAATGATAAGTTTATATATTTACTTTAGCTTATCTTAGATTGGAAATAAAAAAGATTCACATTTAAAAAAAATTTCACTTTAGCTTATCTTATATATTTATATTAATTTGTATTTTGTTATATTATATTGCATGAGTAAAATCTGTTTATTAGGTTAATATTCCTAATTAAATTAAGTAATTAATGTTTTGGCTTAGCTCAAACACGAATGAATATTTGTCAAATTTTGAAAAATTTAAATAGCCACTTGTCAAATATTTATCATTTAATTTTATTAACATTTTAATAAAGTGTATTTTTGTTTTCTTCTTGATGATGACTATTATTTTCTTATTTTAAAATTTTAAAATTTATTTTTAATATAAATTTTTGTTTAAATATTTTATACTTTTTAAAAATATTTTATATTTTTACTTTTTATAAATTTTAGTTAACAGATGAGTATTTGGATTTTAATATAACTAATAAAAATTACATGGTATGATTGATTTGGTTTTTTCATTAGGTATAATAATAATTGTTTAATTATTAATCAATACATTGTTATGGATATTCATAAGCGTAGGAGATGGATGAGTTTTGATACAGTTACTGTAGAATTTTTAGAAGGGTTAAATAGCTTCCTTGATTTTGTATTTTGAGGTAAATCAAGTACTGGTAAGATTTCGTGTCCTTGTAAAAAATATGTCAATTACCACTACAGAAATCAGGTTAAACTATAGGATCATTTAGTGGTTTATGGTTTTATGGTTGGACATACCACTTGGTATTGTCATGTGAATCTATGGTTCCACAAAGGTCTACCCCAGATGTCTAAGTACAAAAAGAAATGACTATAGATAATGACTTGACAAACTTGTTACATGATGTTTTTAGGATATCTAGACAACATGTGGATGCATGTATGCATAACAGAGATGCAATGGAGCCCAATGTCAACGATTCCATATTGGAAGAAAATATTGACCACTTTGATAGACAAGGGGAAGATTTAAGGAAATTAATGGAAGATGCTAAGAAAAAATTATATCCAGTGTGTAAGAATTTTACTAAACTATCCTTAATTTTGCATCTCTATAATTTAAAATGTCATTATGGTTGGTCTAATGAATCGGTTGATCTTTAATTAAGCTTTTGAAAGATGTTTTTCCAAAAGATGAGACACTACTAAATTCTTTTCATGAAACCAGAAAGATTATTGATGCCTTAGGACTTAAGTATATTAAAATTAATGCTTGTCCTAATGACTATATGCTATTTTGGAAAGAAAAAGCTTTTGATGACATATGCTCAGTTTGTGGGGTGTCTTGTTGAAGAAATTCTAAGATTGGTTCATGCAGAGGCATAGGAAATTCAAATTTGGTTAAGAAAAAAAAATTTTCATTAAAAGGGTTACGATATTTTCTTATCAAACCAAGACTTCAAAGGTTATTCACATCCTCAAAAACTTCAAAGTTGATTACATGGCATGACAAACACCGAACTAAGGATAGAATTATAAGACATTCGGTTGACTCAGAGTGAGTGATGGTTTCAATCCGTTTGGTACTATACAAAGTACTTATAGCACATAGTCGGTTATTTTACTTCCCTATAATTTACCACCATGGTTATGCATGAAACAACAATTCTGTATACTCTCATTGTTAATTCTTGGTCTTTCTGGGCCTAGTAATAATATTGATGTTTACCTGCAACCTTTGATAAAGGACTTGAAAGACTTATGGGAGATAGGGGTGGAAAGTTTTGATGCTTCATTGAAGAAAATTTCTAATTGCATGTAACAATTATATGGACCATAAATGATTTCCTAACTTATGGTAACCTATTTGGGTGGAATACTTATAGTTGTTTTGTATGTTCTTGTTGTAATACAAAAACAGACTAAACATCTGAGAAATGGTAAAAAGTTATGTTTTATAAGGCATCGATGGTTTTTGGACATTACTCATAGGTTTCGATTTGATGTAAAATCATTTGATGGGACAATTGAATTAAAAGCTAGTCCAGTTCCACCATCTGGGATTGTCATCTTAGATCAATTGAAAGATATCAAATTAAGCTGCGAAAAGATGCATAAAGAAGTTATAGGGGTCAAACCAAAAACATAGAGAAAAAAACGTATTTTCTTGCAATTACCTTATTGGCAGTCGTATTTAATAAGACATAACCTTGATGTGATGCATATAGAGAAAAATATTTTTGACAATGTGATAAATACAATTCACAATTCTCAATATTGATAAAAAGTCGAAGGATAATATTTATGCTTATCGTGACTTATAAGAGATGAATATCAGAAAGGAGTTATAGCCTCTACAGTGAGATTTAAGAAGAACCTATTTGGCTCTGGCATGATATATGATGGCGTTACATAAGAAGAAATTTTTTTATTAAGTGTTGGAAAATATAAAATTTCCAAATGGTTATGCCTCAAACATATCACGATGTGTTCATAACCAGCATAAATTATCTGGTTTAAAAACTTATGACTGTCATGTTTTAATGCAACAATTTCTTCCATTTGCATTATGAGATACGTTGCCTATGAAAGTAAGTTCGACTTTGATTGAACTGTCAAACTTTTTTTAGGCCTTATTTGCTAAGTCTCTTTGGATTTATGATCTTAAGCAACTTGAAAGAAAGATTGTGTTGATAAATGAAATTAATAACACATTGTTTTTTATACTGGTTTTTGGAACTCATTCAATAGAAGATAAATGAGTTACAGACTTCTATCCAAGAATGAAATGTGAGTCTTTTTGAGATGGAGGATAATGTATATGCTTAAGTGATGGGACCATAAAGACATGGTTGGGTGCATGGATTAGGTTAGGTCCCACTCCTATCATGTACAGGGCATCGACATCATTATCTCACCACTTAGGCGACCCTTCAAATGTGAATAATAACGCCATTGAAAGAATAAGAGAATTGGAAGAGCAATTGAAAACACGACTAGAAGATTATAATAATAATATGAATGTAATTAGATCTCAGTTATTCAGGATTTGTGAATTGTTGGGCATATACCATCATCTAAAAATGACCGACAATCTAGTAGAGAGGTAACATTTGTAGGATATGTTCATATATATTAATTCAAAATTAATATATATGCTTTGTTCATTTGTGTGTTATAGGTATCTCATCCATCAAGTATTCATCACTCTTTAGATGAAAACTAGTAAGGTTGTATTTACATCCATATGAGATCATGTTAAATATTTTTTATTTATTAAAAATACATATTAATGAAATCTAGTTCATTGGAGGGTTGGTTTGTATGTGGTTATGAAGTGTTGAAATTATTGTATGTGGTTGAAGTTGGTTTATACATCTTGAATGGAGATTGTGGTTTATGAATGCATAACGATAAATGCAAGCTATGTAGAGCCTAGAAACTATATTTGACATATTGGATTATTAATGGAAAATTAAAGAATTAGTTTGTGGGTGTGAGTTTGTTTATTTGTTGTAGGAATCTATGTGGTTTTATCCAACTTAATTAGTCACGTGTTCTTATGAACTCTTGTTGGAGAAGTTTAGTAACGCACTTTGTCAAAACCAAATTTCTAATGGTTGTGTTGTTTTGACATTTTGAATCAATTTGGCTTCCTTATTTGTCTTAAACAAGTTGTTGGCATGCATGATTCTCTTAATGCTGAAAAAGTAAGTTGGCGTTTTAACCTTTGAGCTATTATTAGAGTATTATCATTTGTATGCATGTTATTCAAGTAGTTCTCAATCATAAAATTTATACATACCTTTTTACTACAATATCTAGTAATATTTGGAATTTGGTTTGGTTTTGAGAATTCCTATGAAGGGATTTCTCAAGTGGCCATATTATATATACCTCCTTACACGACATCTATTGATATATTCCATTTTGTTAGACTTTGGCAATGTCTTTTTTGGATTGAAATTGTAAACCTAGACTTGTCATACATAAACTTGTCTTTCTAAACAGAGATCTAGTGCATAGGCTTAAGACTTAGCTTTTTCCATCATAATTATCTTCTGCTAATTGTATTCCTTTTTTGATTATTTATTATTGTGCTTGCATCTGTTTGAAGCATATAAGGAGCTAATTTTGTCCTTACATCTAAATTTTCTTTCTTGTGGCTGAGATAAATATGCTATTGCTAGGTTGGATCTTTGTGGATAATATAGCTGGATTGAATTCTCCTTTCTGGATTTGACATTAGGATATTTTATGGTCGAATGACATATTGCCACCCAAGGTTTCGCTTAATGACAAGTTGCCACCCGTAAAATTTTTAAAAGCCAAGTACCCATCATTTTATTGTAAAAAGACCAAAATACACCTTATAAAATACAATAATATTAATATTAAAATAAAAGTAATATAAATAAATTAAAATAAAATAATAATAATAAAATAAATATTTAAAAAGCAGTCACCGTCGTTGGCAGCGTCATTAGTGATGGTGGTCGCCTTTAACCGTACCAGGTGGTCGAAAACGACCATCTGATGCTATTGAGCTGGATCTAGCCACCATGATGGCAGAGGCGGAGGCAGCCAGATGTGGTCGTCTCTACCATCAGAGAAAGTCGAAAATGGTCGAAATGACTTGATTATAGTCGTTTTCTACCTTCTCTGATGGCGGACACGACCGAATCTGGTTATGGCTACCAGAGGCTGCCCCATCGTGGCGGCCAAATCCTGTCGTCAGTAGCGCCAGGTGGCTGTTTCAGGCCGCTTGGTACGATTAAAGGCGGCCACTGTAGCCAACACCGTTACGGACGACGGTGGCTGCTTGTTAAATATTTATTTTAATTTTTTATTTTATTATTAATTTTAAATTTTTAATTTATTATATTATTATTATTTTTATTTTAAATTTAAATTTTAATATTTTTTTATAAAATTTATTTTTAATTTTAATTCAAAAAGACAAAATACCCATTTGACGGGTGATTATTTGGCTTTTAAAAGTTTTACGGGTAGTAACTTGTCATTAAGCAAACCTTGGTGGTAATATGTTAATCAACCATATTTTATACTTGTAACTATACATTGTTGAGACATCAATTTGTACACTACATGACTTTTAACCATGTAGTTCATATATTTGTGGTTTCTTTTGTTGTTGCAATTCAGTATTACCTAGTTAATTTTACTTTTGTGATTTATTTTACGCTAAGTGATCTTTCATGAACTTATTAGATTGACTATTATATATGTTTAAGTTAAGTATTATGATAATACTTCTATCAAATTTTTCATTAATAAATTTGTGAATTTATTTGTATGTACTTGTAAATGTTATATTAACTTCGAATGTTGTTGTAAACTTTTGTTTGCGTTTCGTCAAAATTTTTTGTCAAAAATATTGATTGCTTACTGTTTACAAGAAAAATGTAATGAATATAATTAATAGGAAGTACAGAGTATAAAGAGAAATGTCACAGCAAAAATGCTACTAAAAACCAAAAAACGTTGCTAAAAACCAAGGAAAACGCAACTATAAACCAGGGAAAATGCAATTTTAAAAAAATGCCGATATAGATCATGGCCAGAAAAATTAAAAATGCCGCTAAAATCCCAAAAAATGCCACTATAGGTCTTTTGAACTGCCAATACATTGCGTGCGAAAAAAAGTGGGAAAAAAAGGCTGGCAACAAATAGGGCTTTTACCAGCGTTTTAAAACATCGGCAAAAACCTTAAAAAATGCCGCTATAAGTTAGGTTTATAGCGGCGTTTATTTGGGTTCTTACCAGCGTTTTTTAAAATGCCGTTAAAACTTTTACTGAAACACGAATTATCAATGTTTTAACATATACCGGTCACGTTAATTATGGTATTTTAAAATATTGGCAAAAACCCCAATAAATACCGCTAAATTCCTGTTATAGTGGAAATAGTTAAATGCCTAAGTCAGCAACCGCGGTTAATTCGATTAATTTTGACCCGAAACAACTTGCCTACTTGGCCACTTAATTCCAAACATATAGGCTTCTCCTTACCTTACCAAGACTTTCACACCAATTTCCTTGCGATTGATCTATTTGACTGGAGCCTATAAATATCAGCTGGCTTCTCTTTGGAAGAGCACATTACAACACTCTAAACTTTTCAGCTTCGAAGTGGCATTATTTTTTTTCTTTTGGGCACCAAAGAGGTGTAGAATTTCATCTAAGCTCCTTTTGCTAGATACTGCTAATACTGCCTGCTAAAATATTAAAATAAGCAGTTAATTAATTTATAAAAAACCTTACGCTTAAAGACCGATCTTAATTAATTTATAATAACCAGTTAACTTTATATATTTGGTCATAACCACTTTTCATTCAATAAAGCAAGGCTAACTACATGTAGCTTTGGAAATTCCTTTTTCAGTGTACTAATCATCGGCGGATGTTTTCTTTCTTTTATCTTTTTTAAAAATAGCAGGCACTATAAAATTCTTCACGAGATTATTGCAAAAGAAAAACAAGAACAATGAGCGACATAGCAAATAATTGGAAGGAGCTAAATGGCAAGAGTGATTGGCAAGGTCCATTGGATCCTCCCAACATAAATGTCCGCCAATATTTAATTCACTACGGTGAAAGGGTTCAAGCTGTTTATGATATATATTCAAACTCGAATTCAAGTGCAAATTCAGAAATATTAACACTGATTCATGCATTGACGACTCCAAATTGTCTCTCAAGCCAATCATGCAAGAACAATGAGCTTATTCGACTTCAATCAAAACATTCAAGAGGAATTCCGAACCATTTCACACAATTTCCGTCGAAGCCTTCGAATTGTGCTCGAGCTTGGCAACAATCAAAAGTGGCACATCAAGGAGTGTGAATTTATCAAATGGTTTCATATGAAGCCAATGAAAGAAATGAGAGTCGAATCGGATTGGAAATGCACAAGTGAGGAAATGGCCTGGCATGCACGGCCCAACGCACGCCCGTGCGCGCCCTTGCTGCACCCTGTCGCGCAAATGTGCGCGCACAGGGGCTGCCTTGTAGCGCAAGCAAGCGCGCTGCGAGCATGCATGTTTTTCAGCCAGGTTTGCATGTTTTTGTCTCCAGAATTTTCCAAATGCTCCAATCTTGATATTCTTGGATTTCTAATGATGTTCATCATGAATTCAAATGCCAATGACTCTTCGGATCGAATACTCAAATCGAAAATTCAAATCCAAGGCCAATTGATCAAGGGAAAATGCATGCATGCAAGATTATGACATTTTAGTTATGTTTATATTTAATTGACCTTTGTAATTAGTTTTTAGGTGACTTTAATTAGTTTTGAATTTTGTCTTTTTATTTTTATTTTATTCAAGCACTTGTAACTTAACTTGAGTTAGTCTTTAACCATGGTTTGTACTTGCCTATAAAAAGGCAATATTTTCATTGTAAATGCAACTTTTTGATGAATTAAAAACTTGAACAAGCCTTTTGCTTTTCCTTTAAATTCCATGATGCTTTGGTGGCTCATGTGGAAGTGAGATTCAAGTGGGTGGAGAATCTTTCTTTAAACTTGATTGAAGCCTCCTTTATCTTTGGTTCAACCTCAAGGTGGTGGATAGTCATCCTTTAGGCTTGAGGACTTTTAGCTTGCAACTCTCATCAAATAAGTTGGATTGTATTCAAATTGGTGGTTAGACCTTTAGGTTTGAATTCAATTACTTACAAAGTTTTTTTAAGTTGTGTTGTGTTGGAACTTCATTTCCCTACCTCTCTTGTTGAAGGATTAGTGTTGGATTTGGGTAGAAAATTTGCATGAATTTGATGACTCTAAGACTTATTTGGGGCTGAAATTTTAGGAGTGAATTTGGGAGATTTTAGAATAAATTTTGGGAGCAATAAAACCTTCCCATTATTGATCAGTTTATGAGTCCTTTAATCACGACAAGTCCTCTCCATTGTATGGATTTCCTCTATATACACCCAGAGATCTTTTCTCCAATGTTGGCCAGGGGAAAGGAAATCCTTTTAAGTATAAGATCACCGACTATCTATACGCAATGACAAATATTGATTCCAATATTGATTGGATTGTCAAGGACCAATCTTCTTGGATCGGTTATGTTGCAGTGGCGACATTCTCGTTTTCTGGAGAGGAACTCTTCTGACCGGTGAAAGGTTGAAAGATGTCAGTTGGCCTCTAACTTCAGCTTCAAACTTACTTAGAGATACTCATCATCATCCTCAACCTCATGTGCATCAGGGATTTCATTCACTATATACATCGTCCAACCCCAAATCAGAATACAATAAGTTTGGCGCCAGAGATCAGGTATCTGATAATATTAACCTTTAGTTCGTAGTTTAAATCATTAATAAGCATCCTAGACCATAAATCCTAAACCTTGAACAAAACAAAGTTTTCTAAATTAATGGCTACATATGCAAGTTCTGACAGAAGTTAGAAAATTGGTAAATAAATACAAAGACGAAGAAATCAGTATAACAATAACTGGCCATGCCTTGGGTTCAGCACTTGCCACACTAAATGTAGTAGACATATTTTCTGGGGGTTATAATAAGCCCATGGGATCACATGAAACATGCATGATCACAGCTTTCGTGTTTGCAAGCCCTAAGGTTGGAGACAAAGGCTTTCACACTACACTAAAAGAGATTTTTACCAGCGTTTTTTAGACCTTTATTGGCATTTTTAAATACCGCTTAAATTTATATTGACGTTTACTCAAATATTGTTAAAATTTGCATTGGCATAACTTTTACCAGTGTTTATAGCAAACGTTGGTATATAACTGAAAAAAGGCCGTTAAAAGACAGATTTTTACCAGTATTTTTTCATGACTAATTTAATGGCGTTTTTGAGTGTCAATAAAACCATTTTTATCGCAAAAAATGTTTTACAAAAATAGCTAGCAATTTTTTTTTACTTTTAACAACATTTTTATACTCTTACCGATGTTTTTTAATTACTTTTATAGGCTTTTTTATGACTTTTAGTAGCGTTTTTATATTTTTACTGGTTTTTTAATGACTTTTAGCAGTGACATTTTTATACTTTTATTGATTTTTTTTTATAATTATTTGCGATGTTTTAATACTTTCACCAACGTTTTTTATGATTTTAGCTGGCGTTTGTGAATTATTTTTATTGTCATTTTTTATGGCTTTTAGCGATATTATTTATTTATTTTTTTGTTTTTATTGATGTTTGTTATTATATTTTCCGTCATTTATCTTTATATATTTTAATATTAATTAAAATTTGTTATTGTTTGTATTAACTTAATATTTTATGTAATTGATTATATCCTGTACAAATTAGAAAACCTTTCAAAATGGACTAATATTATACTGAAAAGGGCTATTATAATACTGTGCACAGCATTAGAAGCAATCAACTCAAAATATAACTTGGCGACCTCTGAACAGATTGAATGAAATTCAACTTGTTCTTGGCAAATTCATTGCTCTAAACACATTTCAAATAGATTTTATATGAACTAAACTAATCATCACATACATAAGATGTTGTTTTGAAAATAACTCACAATCCAAGGCGAAGTTCCATTTTCCCTGGACCCAGACGATTTGATGTAACCTGCCCAGGCAGTGTACAAACAGATAATGCAACAGCTATTGTCCCAACCATTTCGGATGCACGTTGAGCTTCTACAATAACTTCAGCAAGAGAAAGGCCAGCAGCAGCAGTTCCAGCAACCTGACTCTGCAAAAGATAGGATTTTAAAATAGCAGAACCTAGTAAAAATAAATATGAAATTAACCAGTTCAGTTTTCATCAGTGACCAAGTCAACAAACATTACAAGAGTGGTATCCAAAAATGTAACTAGGAGAGAATCTACAATTTCCATTCGACGTAGGACAAAATCAGTATTTCAGATGGTCAAACAATCTAGCAATTGAAATGCTTTTCTTATTCTTTCAATGAATAAATACATTTAGAAACAACAAAGGAAACAAGTACTAAATTCTATTTGCAGTTCGCAATATAACATAAACTGTCAAGGGAACATGAAACAACCACAAACATGCAATCAAAATCAACAAAATCCTAACATTCATCTCCATTTAGACAAAGCATTTATATAGATTACTACAGAAGTGAAACACTGGCTTGCCAAGCAATGTGAGGATGAGTTTTCTTTTCATATCTTACATTTTACGCTCTCAATGTTGAATTATGTTAGGATGCTGGGAAAATGTGTTACATCAAGGAATTAAAAACATAAACAATATTTAGCAAAATGCTAGTTAAAATATAAATGAATACCACTTAAGACTATTGTGAATGTTATTTAGCAAATGCTAGTTAAAATATAAATGAATACCACTTAAGACTATTGTGAATGTTATTCTGCAAGCAGAATATCATCAGAGAAATAAGGAAAGAAAAAACATATGCAACCTAACTAGAAGTTCCTAACACATTCCCATAAGAGATTCGTACTATATTTACAAAATATAATTAATGCCATGTATTCATGTCAGTACTAACATGAGGTAAAATAACAATGCTTAAATACCAGCATATGAAGTAGTATCAACAGTGTAAAAATCAATTGCAATCAATAGAAGAGGTGAGAAAACACATCTTTGATAAAGCATCTTGAAGAAAGTTTTCAACCTGTCAAAATCCCAAGTGATCAAATGAAGCAGAAATATGTTTAAAGTTGGGAGACATGTAAATATAGTGGACCCTGAAAATTAACCTTGTTCACAGCTGCTTCATCAATTAGAAGACCCTGAAAAAATTGAGAGTTAACATTCAGTCAGTCTATACCCTTTTAACAGTCTCGGCTGCTCTTGCAATCAGTTTCTTTCTAACAGCTGTCGATCCTGTAATAATTATCTTCCCTACCTGAATAAACAGTTGATCTATAATGAAGGGGTTCTAATGCTCCCAAAACAGATTCTAAATGCTCAAAACTCCACCCTGAAAGTCCAGCATTATTTAAGCACCAAAAACATCCCACTTCATGCAATTTTTCCACCCATGTCTAATATATATTAAACCCTAAGTTATCACCACCTCAAGCATCCTTCAACACTTGAATTTCCAATATCAAACACCACACATTTATCACCAAGAAATGTAGGGAAATGATGAGCAAGTCAACAACAACAATATGAACAAAAAAAGCTTGCAAGAAAACAAACCACATGCATAAAGTAAATCTTCCACCAACTTGGGGGTGATCCAAGCATAAAAATTTCTTGTACACAAGCTTAAAGGAAGGCTTCACCCACTTGATACAAGAATCACTAACTTGAATCTCACCGCCAACTTCCTTCTTGCAATGGAAATTGGATAAAGGATTGACACTTGGTTCCCAAGAATACCAAATCCTAAGAACACAAGGAAGAAAAGCAAAAGCTTTCAAATTTTCATTAATTCATCAGAAAGTCCCCCTTTACAAAGAAATGGTTTGCCTTTTATAGGCTTGATAATAACCATGGTTAACTAAAGCTAAACCCTAGTTAATTTAAAAAACATTTCAAATGAAATAAAAAAAACATAAAAATACTAATTATATAAATCTCCTAAATCTAATTATAAGGTATAATTAAATATAAACACAATTAAAATATCTTAATTTGTATACTTGCATTTTCCCTCGATTGGGTTGTCTTAGATTCAAATTTTCAATTTAATTGTTCGAATTTGATCCAAAAGGTCATCGGCATTTGAATTCTTATTGAAGGTCATTAGAAATCCAAAAACAACAAAATGGGTGCATGGCAAAGATTTTGGAAGCAAGAGCATGCAATAAATCTTGGAAAAGACCAAACACTTGGAAAACTTAATATTTCCATCTTTTATATATTGGATCATTCCCCCATCGAGGTCAATTCATAATGTCACAAAAAGCATATGGTATATGTTAAGGTTGAATAACCTGTGGACTTGCTAGTAAAGCATCCCCAATATCAGGAGCATTTCCCATAACTACATTCACAACGCCCTAAGAGATGTGAATCACATCAATATTTTTGTCAACCACTAATAAACATATAATCTAATAAAATATATCTAATTTAAGCAAGTATCAATTACAACAGCAATAAAATCATGAGGATCAACTTATCCCTTCAAAATCGTAAGAGAAACAATTTAGTATAACAGCATAACAATAACATATAACCAAATGGCTCTTTTTTAACAGCTCTTTTGTTCCAAATTGTAAAGGAATTAAATGTACAAATATTTTTTTGATATCTATTACAAAGAATAAACAAACTTAACCAACTCTGACAAATAACCAACTCATTAATTTCATTTTCTCCATGCATTCAAACAACTAGAATATAAGCAAACATCAAACTAGTGCAACAGGCACCTAGAAACCTCATGAACAACAAACATTTACAATTTCCTTTTACTACAAGAGAAAGGGGATATAGTGGCCTTTTTTTAGTAGCGTTTTCCCAAATGCCACTAAAAGCATTAGTTTTAGTGGTATTTTAATAAAACACTGCTAAAAATAGTATATACCGACGAATCCCTGAAATGACAAAAAAATACCGTTGAAATCTCAGTTTTTACTTGCGTGTTTTAAAACTCCGCTAAATACATTAAAAAACGCCACTGAAGTAGGGTTTTTACTGGTGTTTCTAAAAACGCCGGTAAAAGTCATTTAAAAACCCCAGTAAAGTACTGGTCTACCCTAGATGTTCAAGTACAAAAAGAAATGACTACAGATAATGACCTGACAGAAATGTTACATGATGTTTTCGAAATATCTGGACAACATTTGGATGCATGTATGCATAATAGAGATGCAATGGAACCCAATGTCGATGATACTGTGATGGAA
>JAJEJH010001276.1:0-33601 GCA_026122585.1 Anacardium occidentale | reverse complement strand
CTTTTGCAAGTCATATAATTTGTATAAGGGTTTATTGAAAATAATTAACCCATTGATTTTCATAATGATATAGTTAATAGATTCATAATGATAAAAGTTGTAATCTAAAAATATTAAATAAAATATATTTACAGATCTACACACACACACACACACACATACACATATATATAAAAAACTTGTATCTAAAAGTTGTATATGAAAATACCTGTTATGCTAATCAGATTGATGAATATAGAAATTCAACACATTGATGCACAACCAACACTCTTTGTAATAAGTTTGGTCAAAGATCATGTCCTCTCTAACAAACACTGGTTTCCCTCTCTAATAGACGTGTAAACTCATAGATGCCCCTCTTATCCACCCCTAAAATGATGTCTAGAACATCATATTTTCTAATTTAAAAACAAGTATACGAATCGCTTAATCCATTTCTAAAAATGTTTAACATGTCATGTCATGTAATGCTTATTATACATGATGTCTTATTTTCTTCTTATATTATTAAGTTTTGGGTGTATTAAAAATAGCTTATTGGTGTTTTATTTTTTATTCTGTAATTTAGGCTTGTTGTACGATCATGCTTATTTAGGACGCACAGTTGTGCTTATTCAAGATGCATGATCGTGCATTAGGATACTATTATGGCCTTATGTTGCACGGGATTACAAACCCTTGTTCAAACACGACTGTGACCCTTTGGGCATAGTCCTGCTACCAGTATGGGTACACAACCATAAACCTATATGCACGGTCATACACTTCATACTTATCTAGTCGTGCACACTCAACATATATAACCATGATATTGTAAAAGTATGATTGCTTGATCGTGTGCTTATAAGCAAACGGTCGTGCGTCATGCTCTACTACTATGACATGACATCTATAAAAATGTAAAAGCATACCAAACTCAAACCAAAACACAATTGAACCCAATTAAACATTTACATATAATATTCATGCTAATTTTTACACATGTTATTAGCATCAATAACACTAAGTCTCACTAAGACATGTATCAAACCCTTAAATTCACTAGTGTATAGTAGCACCTGCTATCGTGTGTACTACTATTACTATATTATTTATGTTTATTATTAAAATAATTATATTTTATTATATTGTTCTAAAAAAAGAAGTTTTTATTAATAAATACAGCAGAGATCTTACTCAACTATCTATCTGAAAACTATGTATCATGTAGAAAATGTAGCATGATGGTATACTGAAAAATCTCATGTACAGTATCTTGAGTAAAACTCATATTTTATCACTATTAAATTAATATCTGAAGACATAAATAATATTGTACACCCTATATGCATGAGCAATACACAATATGCAAGTCACCAACATGCTATCTACTAAAAATTGAATACATATATACATATATATATATAAAACTGAAAACATTAGGTGAAGACCCGCTCGAGCTGTATCCCACTCTTCATCTATCTCATGCTTCAACTCAACTTCCCAAGATGCTAACCTACAATAAAGAAAAACTATAGGGAATGAGTAACGAGTTACTCAGTAAGCATCTTCTATCTCTATCTTTAAGTAGATTTTAAGTTGATCTATCAATGGCTAACTGTTAAGTAATGAACTTAATTAAGTTCTTGATAGTCTAATAGCTTCTTCTGATCTAGCTTTAGACATCTTTCTATTCTGGCTTATTATCTTTCTTACACGTTGAGTCGAATAAACTTTACTTAGCTTATGACTAATGTCAATGCTAAACTGGCAGACTTAGTTTGGTCCTTGACTAGTTAAGTAAACTTCCTTTTATGTTCTAACTTGTCTTACTACTTTTATTTTGTTTTACACCTTATCATAAGTACATATATGAGTATACATATACGACTTAACAAGAAAATGATTTATCTAGAACTAGCTCACTTAGTTCTCTATGATCTTTATTATCTTATTTTCTTTCTTTATTAGTTTCCATAAGCTAACATACTTTACAGTTCTTATAGGAATTTAGCTAAGTTCATTTTTGTATCCATATATGACATATGAATACTTCTTATCTGATATTATATTTCTAACTAACTATATTTCCTTAGTTTTCTAGTAGTGCTTCATTTCTCCAAATACTCTATAGACTTCATTCTTTCAAAGGTTTTGACTCATACATTGCCATAATTACGTATATAGGTATAAATATACAACAAAGTATGAATCATTAGTTATTCTAGTTTAGCACTCTATCACTTCTCTTCTCATCTTCACTATCTTCCTTCTTTAAGTTAGAAGGTAGCTAATACGGTGTATTCTATTTTAATACTCATGATTGGTCATAGGGCTCCATCCAATTTCTCTTCTTACTCTGCAACCAGAAATCTAAAATCTCACAGATACCCTCTTGTATTCACTTTTAATAACTAATCCGAATATTGGACTTAATACTGAAAAACTGATGCATATAGATCACTTGATCTTTTTTTTTTTTTTCTAGAAAACACTACTTTGACATGTCATGTCACGTAATGCATATCATACATGTTATCTTTTTTTTTTTTTTTTTTTGTGATTACAGTTTATCTCATTGAATCCATTACAGTTCTGTTCTGAGTATCACTTGTAGTTTCTATGACTTATTAAACTTATTAATGAGTTCTGTGTACGCTATTTTGTATTATATTGTGTATCTACTAGTCTTCTATTCTAGATGTTTCCTTTACTATACTATATTATTCCTTGTTTCTTTTTTGTTTTTTGATCATAATTTATTACTAGATTATGTTGTTTTAGACTGTTGATAAGTTTCTTATCCTTGCATGAGTTTAAAGGTGTGATTCTGGAAAAATATTTTTCTTTTTATTGTTTTACTGTCATTTTATAAGGTTTTTCTAATTATTAAGTTGTTTATGAAATTTGCATTTCATGCACGGACATATGTGTGGTCGTGTGTCAAGGCGTGCTAGCTTATCTAATGTTTTTACTAACTTTTGCCTTACTACACAAGCGTGTGTTTGAGGACACACGATCGTGTCCCTATGTACATGAGCCTACACCACCAACACAGTCGTGACTTCATTAAGATACGATCATGCATAATTAGAATAGATTACACGATTGTGACCCTTACTTACACAGTCATGTGCCTAAAGGGACTGGCACACTGGTTTCAATCGTGTATGCTCTACATGATCGTGACCATACAAAGAAACATGGACATATAGGTGTGTGTATCTCGCACATTGGCATATGTCACACTCTATTTCTATAATTTTTGTCTCCAAAACTTGCAGAACAATGCTCAAACTTAACCCAATCTTAATTTATCTTCAATTAAGCTCATTTTAGTGCATAAACAAGCAACCATAAGCTTCTATCACAACATTCATCATCTCATAACTTTTAATCTCAGCTAAACACACTTTTAAATACATAAAACACACATATGCACATGCAAATGTTCTACTCATGCTCCTAACTCAAAATCTTCCTCTATCTCAACATCATTTATCTTAAGATTATACTTACTAAGTTAAAAACATGGTTCTATCACTGACTAACCTCATCTAGGAAGACACATACTATAGAAACAAGGAAGAGTAAGGAAAGACTTACCTAGAACTGCTAAGGATTTCTATTTTTCTAACTCTAACTAAATCCTGATTGGATTGACTACTAAAAGCTAGCTAAATCTTGGTTAAGGTTAGTTGAAGAGAAAAGGGAGAAAGAACTAAGGAAGCTTATTGAAAACGCGACTTTCTGCTTTATATACCTATGCCACCCAAGGAAGACATACAATCATGTACCAATTAAGCACATGGTCATGTTTTTCATACAAGGGACACATATGTGTGTGTTCAAAAGACACACGGTTGTGCATTAAGCACAAACCATATAGAGCCTTTCTAAAAAGAGCATTATACCCTTGAAACTCTCTCAAGTCTAATCTCTGACTATAAAATCTTTTTTTTACCCTTAATCAAGACTTAGAAAGACCATTCTAATTTCAGAATATTATAGTAAGATTGATATAAATATCATGGAATTGGATAAACATTGGTTACATAGTTATGCATGACCCATGCATGTCCATGCATTGTCTCCTATATAAAAAGATGCAATTTTTAGAATTTGTAGACCTTTCACTATCACAACCTTGCATAAGGTTCCAGAAACCTTTTTATGCACGAATAAACCTCTCGGTTTGTGTTTCGTGTGGAAACCAAGGCTTTACCTTACTTTTGGGTGGATAATATTCTTTTAGAGGCTAGATCTGTGCCACGTAAAGAACGAAGGAGCCATCAATGTAGTTTTGATTTTGTGTTGGCTTTAAAACCTTGTATAAGTTTTATATTATGTATTTTGTAATTCATTTTTTATGAAGTAGATCCTATAGGGATTACAAGATGTTTTGATTGATTATTTTGCGTGTGTGTCATACAAGCGTTGAAATTTTTGTGTACACTTCTATTGCCTTATGTTCATACACACCATGTAAACCTTAATAACCAACACTCCCTTTTGGCCAATCTTCGTTTTCCTTCATTCTTGCTTTTTTAAGATGAAACATGGAAACTCATTAATTCATAGGTTTCAACTAGATAACATAGGCTTAGTTCGTAGATATTAGATTTTGAATCAAAAGTCAAAAGACAAATCCAACTAGACCTTAAAACTCTATATATATAAACTTGTCATTCTTATATGACTCAATCAACAATAATCAACACAATAGACTTAATTTTCAACACAACTTTAAATTGGAAGTATAGAAATATTATATACCTAAAATCTAAAAAACACATCAATATAGAGATCGAACGAAGATAAAAAGGTTAAGTAAGATGGAGAATCCAGTGAAGATAAAGAGATATTGAGTCAATATAGATATCAAATAAAGATAAGAAGAGTTTCGTTTATATTAAGGCTATTAAGATTAATTGAAATTGAGAAGGTGCTATTTTATAAGACAAAAGGTTGAATTAGCTAATTTTCCATTCAAGGGTTAAAACATTACCATTTAATGTAATTTTTTGTTTGGTTAAAATACAATAATACACTTCGTTTTTAGTCCCTGAAAAGGGAAGTTGAAATATAAAGGAGAATTATATTAAATAATTTTTAATTTAATGTAACCTGAAAATAGTTTTATTTTATTTTATTTTATTTTTTCGTGTGAACAAATTACCCTTTATTAATTAAAAATAAAAAATTATTTTGGTCAACCAATACCACTATTCATTATGATCTTTGGAAAAAGTGTTGTTTTTCAATTGGGAAAAAAAAGTTATTTTATATATTTTTATATAAAATAATAGAATAAGACAACACGAAATTACAAACCTATTGATCTCTATTCTCTACGTGAAGTCATCAAATCCTGGAAAATAATTATAATACTTTTATTGATATCATGTATATTTTTAATAAACATTAAATTAAGTATAATGATAATATATTATTATATGATTAATAATATTTTATATTTAATTAATAATATACTATTATTGATATTTGATATAAAATTTATTTTTAATTAGAATAATTTTACCACAATGCTATTTTAATTTATTCAGTCAAACCCTGTAACTGTCCAATCTAATATAATCAAAACAGTATGGGTCCAAAAAATTAAATGTCATCCAACATATGACTTCTACCAACAGCACACTTAAAATTCCCAAATTCACCCCACAAAATTTGAATTTTTATGCTTAAGATATAACTGTTTTCTTTTATATCAAAACTTTTTTTTCAAGAAAAGGATAATAAGATTTCCACAATTATTTGTTCTCATTTGGATATAATATTTCATCAGTTACCTCATCCACTCCTGGCATATATATATAACTCAATCTGCAAAATTATATATATATATATATATATTAATAGCCTTCAGTTCTCATTAAGAATATACATACTCGGTAAAAGCACAACCTACATATATAAAACATAAAGCCTCTTTTAACTTGTCCTCCACACCGATATTCTGTTAAACCTCAACCCCTATACGAAGAGCAACCTGCATTAACAAACTTCAATTAGATCACACTTCAAAGAAAATGCAAACCTGGCACCGAAAAAAACCCTCATTATCGAAACTAAGCTAACTTCATCAGATTTTAACACTAAAGCTAACCATTTTATACCTGTCTGTAACACCAACATCAGAATAGTGCAAGTATTGATGAACAGATACAAAATTTTGCAGGTTTTTGTCACTAAAGTTCTGCTTGATAATGGAAAAAACACACTAATATAAAATGGGAATTAACATAGAAATTGTCCATATTGGAATCTTTCAAATGAAGTGAATGACAGAAGTTAACAATACAGTTAAGATTCTCAAACAAGACACATAGAACATAAATCTGTGACCAGATCTTCTCTACCTTTTCTGTCCACTTTCACTTCTTTGTAGTTAAAAATTACAGCTTACCTCCTTAAAGGAGTGAACATCACTTCCCCAAAGCCAAGCATCGCACCCTGCATCCCTCGCACCCCACACATCATTCCTACGATCATCCCCTACATGGACACAATCCTCTGGGTTTACTCCCAATAACTCACAAGCTTTCAGAAATATTGTTGGATTTGGCTTCTCTGCTGCAACCTGTTTAGAAAAAAACAAAAGAATCAACAATCATATTCCATATATACACTCCTGAATACACAAGAAAATTATAGTTTACTTGTAACCATATTTATAAATCATTTAAAGGAGTATAACAACAATCTTTGACCATACGCAAATTTAATATTGCCTTAGATGTAGATAATTTTCCACTGCTTCAAAAACAAGCTGGAATAAAATTCATTCAAATTTAAGTTAATTAAATAACTCTATTTAACCAATAATAATTTAATTTTGCTTAAGATGATGCCAAAGTTGACAGAAAAATCCACACCAATGATAAGACAGATTACAAGTTATTCATGCAACTTATCTGTCAGCTAACAAAAAAATTCCAAAAAAGAAATACTACATCTAGAAACCAGAATTCTAGGATTCTCTACTTCTTGATTAATAGAAAAAAGGATACTTGAACCAACTATGTAGTTCTTCCATGTTTCAATTGTAACATGCTAAGTAGCAAAAGAAAGTAGGTATACTCTTCACACACTTGTTTTTTTGCATAAACCATCTTTAGAGAAACCAAGAAAGGTCTCTGTACTTACTTCAGCTGACACTGCAACAGCATCAAACCAATGATCACAATCTAAGGCACGCAATAGAGGCCTTAATCGAGTATCAAAATTTGACACAACAGCCAATTTGACACCTGCTTTTCTGATAGCCTTAAATACTTTCTTAGCTTCAGGATCACATAGATGCCAAGCCTATAAAACAAGATTCAAAAACAAAGAAATAGGAAAAAATAGATCATCAACAATTAAGATTGCAATGAAAAATTCACAAAATATATATATATATATATATATTGACCACCCTACCTTTTCAGTCATATAGTAGTTATAAAGTTCTTCAAAGTACTGAGAGTCTGAACAGCCAGTGGAAGAACTCACTATAAATTGCCAGAAAGGTCTTCCATCGTTCACATATCTGCAAGAAGTTTTGAAAATACGTCCATGTCAAGGGTAAGTAGGGAAAAAAAGTTCCTATGAATTTTTGCAATTGAAATAATATGATTCAAGAAAATAGGATTTATTAATTCTGCAGAAATCAATCCGAATATAAACTTGTGTCAATTTGTCCTTGAGCAAAAGAATCCGATACAACAGAAGCATATGAGTCCATTTATCATCACTTTTCACCAAGTATATAGCCTCCTACAAGATTAAAACATTTTCCAGAACTACTGGATTTTGAACCTTAAAAGGGAATGCAAGAACATCAATACACCACATCAAATTCAAAAAAGAAAAAAGAAAAATTTAAAATCTATAGTTGATAGAAGTCTCACAGTAACCTTCACAAAATGATAATAGCCTAAATTTTATTTCAGGTCATAAATTACATAGGGAAATAAATTTATCTAGACAGAGTTTTAAGTTGGGTGGGGAAATAATACTTAGGATAGCTATTAAGAAGAACTAAAAAAATAAGGGAAAGAAGGAATTACATACTAACTCCCCAAATACTTGATCACATAGCATATAAAACTTCCCGAAATGCTTTCAGATATAGGAAAACTAATTTCATGAAGCTACAATTAAATTGAATAGATTCATCTGACTATGCTATCAAAATCAGTTCATTATTCACCAAGCTGATTTTATTATCCCAATCTGAAATGAATGATAAACGATGTCCATGGAGCTAAGCAAATACCATCGCCAAGGAAAAATCTATATTTTTATAGAATGCTCTGTAGGATACTTAAGCATTCAAACAAATCATCAAAGTGTAACAACACATCAATGTGCAAGCCTTTCCAAAGCAACATAGTCGCCCTTCATTGTCCAGAAAAAAATAGCGGAAAATATTTCAGAATGTAAAGAGGCACTAAAATTCCTACCTACGACACTGTTGAGGCACTAAAAAAAAGCAGAAAATATTTCAGCCATGAAGTCATCTAAAAACAAGTCAAAAAGCGCAGTACAAGGCCTTAAAAGCAAATATCAAATAAGAAATACCACCTACAATTCCAAGATTTAGAGGAAATAACAAAAATAAACAAATAAATATCATAGAGAATTACCGCTTACAGCTAAGGATAAAAATAAATAAATAAATCGATACGGATCTGGGAATGCTTCAATCAGCCATGAGTCATTAGAAAACAAGTAAAAAAGCACAGTACCAATCATTTAAAACAAATATCATACAGATTACCACTTAGAATTCCAAGGTTTACTGGTAAGGATTAAAAAAAAAAAAAAAAAAACCAAAAAGATGATTTTGTTTTAAAACTGTTCCTAAGATACAGAAACTTAGAATAGGAAAAAGCACGAAAGATTACACGAAAA
The DNA here is from genome assembly GCA_026122585.1 of Anacardium occidentale. Lineage (NCBI taxonomy): Eukaryota > Viridiplantae > Streptophyta > Magnoliopsida > Sapindales > Anacardiaceae > Anacardium > Anacardium occidentale. Next base: position 24,700 of record JAJEJH010001276.1, on the reverse strand, counting down.
AGGGAAAAGTTACTAAAGCAAGAGGGAAATGTTATCCAAACCCAAAACCCACAAATATAATGATCAAGTTGACTAACTCTAGGAGAGCACAAAAATTTGTCGCAGAAAAAAATCATGCCTGAGACGAGATTTGCCCCATGGCTGTTCATAAGCCCTTCTGTATCGGTTCAATATCTCAATTTCTGAATAAGCCACTCCATATTTCTCCCCAATCTCTCTATATATCTAACCATAAGAAGAGAGAGAATCAAATTCGTTAAAGGAAACAAAATTCAGAACAAACTGAATGCAATGCAACATTAAAAAGAAAAAGATGTAATACCTGGGCCATGGGCTGAGAAGGAACAAGGAGAGTACCAACGGCGTCAACAAGCAAGGCCTTGTGGGTGATCTCACCGTAAAGAGACCTCCTATAATCATCATAATCTTTCACTCCAAAGAGATCAAATCCAACCCCTATGGCTTCCGTTGCAGCAGCGGCTGAAGAAGAAGAAGAAGAATAAGAATGGTGGACGATTGAGGCATGAGTATTGGATTTAAGGCTCAAAGTGGTTTGAAGAAACCTCGCGATCTTCGCCCTTGTTGCCATTAGAGCCATTGGTAAGTTTCATTTGGTTTTGGTTTCAGTGATCTTAGGATTCTAGTTTCTGTCAGGAAATGCGTGCCATGAATAAACAAGGCAATCGCATTAAAACCACGCCTTTTAATCTCATTCTTCCCGTCTCGGTCAAATAATTATTTTTTTTTTATAATTTCTATTGTTAAAGGAAATAATCAGATAAATGAAAATGACAGACATTTATCTAAAATAAATTTCATTCTTAAATTAAAACTTTTTAATAACTAAAATGACAGAATTTTTATAATAAAAATTAAAAATTAAAAGAAAATTTAATAAAGGAAAATTTAAAAAGAAAATTCTTTCTAACATTTTCTTTTAATTTTTTTAATCTTTTGTACTTTTAATAATTTTAATTTATTTTAAAAAAATATCTTTTGTACTAAAAGTAAAAAATGTTTATTATTATTTAATATTAGGTAGATATTTACCTCTAAATTGTACAAAATAGTAATTTGCAATTTTTAAAATTTATTGATAATATTTTAATTTTACTTTTAATTAACATTTTATTATTTTTTATTAAATACAATTTTACAATGAATTGACTTAGAATTATTGTTTATAAGATTTTTTATTTTATAATTTTTGTTAATATGTTTTAGGTTATAAATTGTAGTTCGAATGTTTTTAATTAATATATTAAAGGAATTTTGCTGATTTTTTTATACTTTATATTATTCACTCTTACATTAAATTTTGTTAGAGGAATGAACCTTAATACCATGTCATGTATTAGAATACTTGTTAACAAGGTGACATTTCAAGCTCGATAAGAAATTTGTATCATTCACTCTCATTAAAGTTTTACGAGTAAACTTTAATATCATTTCAGGTATTAAAATATTTGTTTTTTCAATTTCTTTTACTAAAAAAAATATTAAAAATTGAATTTTATATAAAGAATCAATAGGTCTTTTAAGAAGCTAAGGGTATGAGCAGTTTGAGTTAACTCAATGTCATAAACTTTCTTTGACAAGTAACGACTTTAATTTTTGAATTATATTTTTTGGAATAGTTGTATGAATCAACGTCTCCTACATAAGAAAATCTCATTTCATTAGAAAAGAGGAAAAACTTATCATCTAACATACCGTAATTATATAGATAAAAATTTTATCTTTATCAAACTAATACCGTTCCATGGTAATAACATCCAAATTTTGTCAAAAATTCTCTACTTCTAAATTCATGCAACTTTAACTCTTATTACCCAATCAATTCTATTTATATTCTAGTAATAAGGGAGTGAATAACTCATTTTCAGAAGATTCCTCGATATATTTTATACCTTGTTTGGAAAAACTAGAAAATATACAATCAATAATATTCAAAAAAAAATTAAATAAGCAAAGTAATGTTAAAAATAAAAACACAAAAGAATAAAATAGTAAAAAACAACAACAACGACGAATGAACAAATAATCACAATTTACAGAACAAAACGCAAAAACTATAAATCCAAAAAAGAAAAAATGATCATGTATATGTGCTTGAAAAAACATATAAACTTCCGACATAAATGAAGATCTAATATAATTTTTTCTAAAATGAATATATCCACTAACATAAATATCAACTAAATCTATTTATTACCTTAAATACAATCAATTCGACATTCATTGTATTCACCACCATTTACTAAAGCAAATGTATACATCAATATAAATATTACCAACAGAATCTATGTATCATTATAAATACAATCAATTCTACATCAATTGTATCACCACTATTTAAAATATTCCACTACACATGAACTTCTAACATAAATAAAAATATACCATAATTTCTAACAAAGAGAATGTATCCATCAACGTAAATACTATCAATTGAATCTATGTATCACTATAAATACACTGAATTCTACATCCATTTTATTCACCATTGTTTAAGTGAATGTATCTATCAACATAAATATCATCAACTGAATCTATGTATTACTATAAATACAATCAATTTCATATTTATTGTGTATTACTATAAATACAATCAATTTCATATTTATTGTATCCACCACTATTTACTAAAGTGAATGTATCCACCAATATAAATATTATCAATTAAATCTATGTATCACTATGAATACAATCAATTTCACATCCATTGTATCCACTATTTAAAGTATTTTACTATATGTGAGCTTCCAACGTAAGTGAAGATCTAACATAATTCTATTAAAGTGAATGTATCCACCAACATAACGATCATCAATTGAATTTATGCATCATCATAAATACAATCAATTCTACATCCATTGTATCCACCACTATTTAAAATATTCCACTAACCTTACCCCTGTGATAAAATTATTCAACATGTTTTTGATTTTATGTATATGTTGTGCTTACATGTCACAAATTCAATTGTCCAATATAATGCATTTACATCTTATGGGCTTAGGATTTTATTTATATAATATATATACATAGAGAGAGAGAGAGAGAGAGAGAGAGATTGTAACTTTTTTATATGTTAATTAATTAATTTGTAACATCTATCCTTTTATTAAAAAATTTGAAAAAAAAAAGCTAAATGACTACTTTCTATCGAAGGTTTGAAGTCAACTATTAGTTTTAATAGTCAAATAATATTTATATCATTTTATCTAAATATTATAATATGAATATATTTGGAACATAAACATCATTTTTTAAAACTTACTAGGAGTAAAAGAATTTTTTCACTATCTTGTCTAAAAAATTATCATATTCACCTTATTTATTTTAAAAATATGTTATAATTCCAATATTTTGTAATATGATATTTACACTTCTAATTTATTGTGTTATTTAGTGATGTAATTATTATTTTTGAAAATATTGAGGGACATATTAAAATTTTAAAATTTTCAAAAACACCTTTAAACCTTTATAAAATTTTAAAAGACCTCTTAAAATTTCATTAACACTTATAAATTTTTCAAAAAATACATTTGCCTTTTCAAAAAGTACATTTGCCCTCAAAATATATGATTAAATGTTACTGGCACCCTTATTGATATTTGTACTTGTAAAAATTTTTATTATCTTTAATTGAAATTAAAATAAAGTAAAACAAAAAAAATTAGGGGCAAAGTTTTGTTTATTTTTATCATTGTTATGGAAGTTTTTTCTCAAATTATGGGGGATAAGGTTAACACGGGGAATTATGATTACTATTGGAAGTGTAAAGGGAATAAGATTACTCATTTGTGTTTTACGGATGATTTAATCTTATTCTGCAAAGCTGATGAAAAATCGGTGAGCACTTTCAAGAATAAGTTGGAAGAATTTTTAAAATGGTCTAGAAGAAAGCTAATAGGGTGAAGAGCAATATATTCTTATTGGGTGCTAAGGAAGAAGAAAAGATTAGGTTTATTGATATTCTTGGTTTTAAGGAAGGTATAGTCTCTTTTAAATACCTTAGTGTTCTTTTGGTGACCTCTAAACTTTCAAAAGAGGACTGCAAACCCTTGGTGAATAAGATCCTTACTCGTATTGATTCTTGGAAAAGTTGACAGTTATCTTATGTAAGGAAGTTTATGGTTATCAAGGCTGTTCTTTCTAGCCTATAGATTTTTTAGGCAACTTATTTCTTTCTATGAAATAAGATTCTTAAAATCATTGATTCAAAGTTGAGGAATTTTTTTTGGACTAGGGAAAAGAGTAATCTAGGAAATGCTAAAGTTGCATGAGAGAAGGTTTGTCACCCTTGTAAGGAAGGAGGCTTGGGTTTGAGAATTACTAAGGACTAGAATAAAGCTAAGCACTTATGAAACAATAATCAAATTAATTGTCCTTCTATTTTGGTTGAGCAGATCAAGAAGAATAGAATAAAAAGGAGGAGCATTAGTACATTCAAAGCACAAGTGATAGTTCTTGGTGGTGGAAGAAACTTCTCAAGATTAAAGATGATATTCACACTAAAATCAAACATGAAATTGGTAATGGTGAAAACACTTTCCTTTGGTGGGATAATTGCATCCTTTGGGTCCATTAGTGGAAAAGGTTAGAGAAAGGATTATTCATTACTCAAGTTTGGGAAAGTTTGCTAAAGTCAAAGACATTATTAAGGATGGGAGTTAGAAATGACCTAAGGCTAATTCGAGGGAGTTGATTGAAATCAAAAGATTGAGTAGCAATAAACTTAGGGAGGGAAATGATGAGATAGTTTGGTGCCCCAATGCTAATGGGGAGTTTACTATTAATTGAGCTTGGAATGAATTTAGAAACAAAAAAGAGAAAGTTGAATGAGATTACCTTACATGGCATAAAAAATTCATCCCTTGGTACACCATCATTTTCTAGTTATCCTTGAAGAAAAGGTTGAATATAAGGGATAGATTACAAAGGTATGACATTTGCTTTAATTCTATTTATGTTTTATGTAATATGCATGATGAGAACTTAGACCATTTGTCTTTTCAATATATTTATAACCATCATATCTAGAGCCAAACATGAGTAACCTTAATTATAGAGGACAAGACTGAGGTAGGTACATAAAAGAGATACTAAAAGAATGGAAAAGGTACTCTATTAGACATATTAGCTAGGATAAGCTTGGGAGCCATAGTGTATTCCATTTGTCAAGAAAAAAATAATAAGATCTTTGATAAAAGCTCTACTATTAAAGAGAGATTGTGTCTAGCCATTAGGAATATTTTAAGAGATAAAGGGACTGAGTTATCTAACTTTGCCAAGTCAAGAAAAAATACATCTATTGTTTCTAATTGATCTTTTCTAAACAAAGTGTTTAAATTTGTCATTGGTGTTTGATTATTCCTTGGAGTCTTTATCGAGGTATAAGGATAAAGGATGAGAGATGAAAGTGATGTTGAGTAAGCTATTTTATAACATCAACTTTAGGACAAACTTTAAGAGTGAAAGGGAGAGAGTGCTTATAACTAGTAACTTTTGATGTTTTGCAAGTCAAGTACAATTGGTTTACTTTTCTCTTATTAGCGCTTGGTTTTATCCTTTGCATTCCTGACTATATGGCTTTGGGTGTGTGGCTTTGTACTATTATTTTGACTACCTTTGATTGGATGCCAAGTTTGCTCAGTTGGGGATGCTTATTTTGGGTGGCCATATATATGTTTCTCTGTCATTACTTATGGTATAGGAAAATGAGTTGAACTAACATAATAGAGAGGTTGAGGAATGACGACTGTTTTGGTTAGATATACTTTATGGATAATAATCTTATTTAGTGCAACCACAGTTATAGTTATATTTTTTTGGGCAGGTTGGACATGCAAAAGGGTTTAATACACACTTTGCATATAAGGCATGTTAGCATGTATGCTATGTTACCTTGGCTTATTTCTTTGCTTGCTAAAGGTTAGACAATGGGATGGTTTTTTAAATTTTATTGCATGCACTATTTATGTGCATTGTGTATGCAACAAAATTTCTATGCAAAGGTCTTTGTGTTGTTAACTAAAATGTGGCATGTTATTTCATTAATGCTTGTCACATGTAGAAGTTGGTTCAAAGTGAAGGAAATGGTAGGGGGAAGAGTTATAGTAGATGGCAATCATTAAAAAAATGATGGCTGGATTAGCCTTAATTGTAATAGCATATTTTCAAAGCATTAAAAGATTAATTTGTTGGTGGACCATGGGATAAGTAGCTGCTAGACTGTTATGAAGAGTTTAAATTGTGTCCAAGTTGGATTTAAGAAAGGCGTTGTGCTTAGGAATAAAAAAGCTAGTTTTTATTAGGAAAGATTGCAATAGATTTATTAAGCAAATGCAATATGGTTAAGACCTTTTATTTCTGTGAAAAAGCAACTAATTGAAACTTCTTAATGTTTTATAAGGGCTTAAATTTGGCTAATTAGGGAGAGATTAATAAGGCAACTATCATGGGTTAGTAGTTTGGCCTTAGCCTTTTGTATCAGGATATATGGAGAGGTTATTATTTGGACTTGGCATCATTGGGTAGACTTAGTTTTACGAGGCCAGACTGGTGGCTAAAAGGTATGAGCTATGTTAATAGGGTGAACCATGTCGGGCTTAAATGGAGGAAGATGTTGTGGGCTCAAGGAGATGATAAGTATTTGTCAAAAGGCTTTGGATTATGAATTGGTATGATTTATTTAGCTTTAGGCTTAGGATTCTTTTATACATGGTTGGGCATTATTTTATATGACATTTTCTTTGTTCTAATTTAGGTTTTGAGGCCTCAATTTTTGGTAGCGATCTTTTTTGTTGTAATATCTTGAGATTAGAAAATCTTTTTCGGCCATGGATTAAGGCTAAGGGAGAGATTTTATAGCCAAAATAGATTTAAAAAGAGTTGAGAGAGTAGAATAGTCTTTTAGAGGCTTTATATAACCTATACTTAGAGCACGATCGTGTGTCATTTAGACACATGCTCGTGTATTTTTTGAGTTGTGGAGCACAACTATGCACCTCAGTGGCACATGATCATGTGTCCCTCTTGAGTCGCGTAGCTATATAAACAGAGGATTGCATTTTTCAGCCAGTTTCACCCTTTTCTCTTCTTCTTCTTTCAACTAACCCTAACCAATTGAAGATTAGGAAGAAGCTAGCTAGAGCCAAATTTCTCAATTATCCAACATGACACACTATTACACAATTGTACATCTACCATGTATAGTTGCATATAAGCCTTAACATTCATATAAACTACTTTCTAACTCAATTCTAACCCTTGATTACATCAAATAGCTGGGAAATGATATGATACCCCTAAGAAATACCTATCGGTGTTACATCACATTTTGAATAGAATTTTCATTTGAAACAAAAAGTTCTCTTTCACTAAAGCTTATAAATATTTGGCTCTCTCTATTTCTCTTCGATGGGTGGATCGCATTTGGAGACATTTAGATTCATGTGTTCAACTACATTGAACTAAACAGATTTGACTAGAAGAAATGTACTAACTCTAAACTTTTCTTGTTTATATGCTCAATTTTTATCTATACAACCTTGTCATCATGCTTGAATGAGTTGACATATGTCATTTTTCAACCATATTGATTCAAAATCTTCGTTTACCACTCAAGACCATTCCCAAATATGTCAATCATCAATTTATGATAGAGAAACATAACCCTCAAGACATCATGGCTTCTTAAGCAATTAGAATGGTGCATGGCTCATGCATGCAACACATTAAATGTTCACTACCTATTGCCATCCAACTAGTTAGAATCCTTATCCTCCACATGGAGTTTGATCTTGTAATATAAGATTTTTAGTATCACTATTCATGTTTCTAAAACTGAGGGTCAATTTTTATGCAACTAAAAATCATGCCTTTTTGGTCAACTCTAGGAAATTACTCTAACAAACAATCTCAAAGATAGCAAATAACAAAGAGTGACTTTGAGTTGAGAAGGTCAAAAGCTTAGGGAAGACCATTTACCTTATTGAAGCCTTATAGCAAAACAATTGAGATGACGTATACCACGATTTCCATAATAACTCAACGATACGGATAAATTTCCTATTATCACAAAACTATCTTCCTAGAATTCAACAATCAATGAAGTGCATTTATTTTTCCTTACATTTCAAAGAACACTATCATATTATTACTCATAATTACTTCTTACTCCATTACTCAATTGTGATCTCTTTATTGCAAATATAAACAGTGAGTTGAAAGCCAGGATAAATATTGGATTAAAAAATAAAGTCAAGTTGAGCTCTTGTTATCATTTTGTAAGTTATTTCACTTATATCAATAGCTATATTGTAAATATGGACTCTTATACTATATTCTGGCATAGTCATGTAAAAATACCATAGGTGTTATCATGTTATATCCTAACTTTTTATATTGTTGCACTCAAATTTCGCTAATTTGGTGCATTTGTCATTAGTGTAATTTTTTATATAATACAAGTCATTTTAAACAAAATTGAGTACAATGTAGGAACTAATCACCAAAAACTATTCTTTTATATTTAGCTATGTTAAAATCACTAAAACTTTAAAAAAACTTAATTTATTTTAGATTTTTTTTCCTCTCTTTCAACCGCTTTTTTACCTAAAACTCTTTAAAGTCGTGTTAAATGTTGGGGAAGGCAATTGAAATTAATTAATTAATTTTTTTAAACCGAAATGGTTCCATATTGGTTTGTCTTTTTCGAAAGGGTACAAACAGGAGAAAATTGGGTTTAAATATAAAGCCTTTTCATCAAAGTGAAAACCAATAAATATATAGGTATAGAATTTGAATTTTTTGGTTATTAACATAAAAAGCTCCCAAAATATGAACTTAAATTAAAAAAAGTAAAGAAATTGTTAAACACTAAAATGAATCTTTGAACTTTTCACCAAACATACGGTAATCAAAGCATCACCCGGAACTTAATGATTTCAAAGCCAATGAAAAAGTTCGTAAAATTTCTTATCATAAGACAAACAAACTTATTTAACAACAAATTTACACTAAGTACGAGAAAAAGGCAAACGGTTTTGTTAGCAAATAGACAAAACCGGTGATGTGGCTGAGTATGAAGAAGGATAGTGATATGTCAGCTGTCGGACATACTTTAACTTCATGTCTCCGATTTTGGGTCCGCTCCTGTTTTCAGAGTAATAGGCTTGGCCGTCTTATCATTATTATAAATTTGGTTTGGCAGTTTGGCAAAATTTTAACGTATGAAACAAATAAAGCCGCTCAATGCGTATTTCTTTAGCTATTATCGTTGTGATTTTTGTATATGCATGACACACAGGCATATAACTTTAATAAAATAATATAAGACTTAAACTTCTAAGCTTTGTCTTGACATCTGTATTCGTTGATAAAAAAATATTATACATTACCTAAATATCTTAGGGCTAGTAATGTATCTGCTAGTGGTGAAATTTGCACCAATGAAAATACAATGAGCATTGAGAGAATTCAGTGCAAAAGATTATGACTAGTATAAAAATTTTAATATGGTATGACCTTATAACGGAAGCTTATATCTATAGTTATGTTATTGAATGATCTAAAAGAATTTTGGCAAGATAACAATATGAATGCTAAGAGTACAATAAAAAAAGTTTGCCCTTAACCGTATGTACAATCTTGCCTTTGTAATAGAAGAGGCTAGAGTTACATAACTTAATACAAAAACCATAATAATATTAATTGTGTCATTACCATTGGACAATCGTGTGGTCCTGATATCACTGGAAAATAATTGTTCTTTAACTGTAATGGAAAGTGGTTCCATGATGTTAGGAAAATGCTACTACATATTGAGGAGATTATAGAAAATTGGAAACTACCAACTCCTTCCTTCCCTATTGTTCTTGGATGAGAAGGTATTATTTGCATTTCAAATCAAGCTACACCCTGTTGATGCACTTGACCACTGATCATATAGTTTGTCACTATTTTGTGGCTACTTGTTTCTTAGGTATCAAATCCACGAGCTTGATTGAGGAGGAGTTTTGATCATATAACATTCTCCCTTCATCCCCATTTCCCCAATTTATAAAGTGTAAGGCTTCATATTATGTTTGCCTCTCTAAATGGGTGAATGGCATGTGGACAAACATGACACTTGCAATATGTTGTGAAAATGATGCTTTTACTTGAGTATTTAACATGTCGCACACTTCACGCTATGCTTTATAGTGGTGGTTCAAATCATCATGAGTTCTAGTTGAATATGTTATGTTCATTATCAAATCAATGACAGGTGCCAATAAGTTATTTCATATAGTTAGGATTTCTTCTTGCCCAGACTCATGGGGCCTCTATAAATGACTTTAGACTTCACTTTCTTTTTACTTAGAAATTCTTGAGCTTCAAAAATTCCTTAAGTTTTCACTGTTCTATAGAGCTTTCTTCACTAAACATTAAGACAATGAGTTTTTTGGACTTTGTAGAATTTAATCCTAGAAAAGCTTATAAATAGATTATTTGCTAATATTTGTTTTTCTTCCTTCGACAACTATAAGTCTAAAAGATCTCACCTTTTTTTCAGCTACCTAGAACGATGACAAGGAGAAGTCCAAAGGCTAGGCCTCTTTCAAAAGGACAAAGATATTCTTATTACCTGCTCACTAATTACATAATAGAAAGGAGAAAATAGACCATGGAAGTGTATGGAATTATGTGTGCAATCTTAAGATAAAACACAACAAATGAGTAAATGAAACACAATTTTTAACATGCATAACCCCTTTGTAAGGATCATAGGTGTAAATTGAATCAAATAAAATAGAAAAGAGTAAATTACATACTTATTCCTTTTAATCAGATCTTTAATAAATGTCTCCTACAACCCTTTCAAAGGGGAAAGATTACTACATGTTGATATAGGATCACTCAAATCACCACGTGAAGATAAAGAAGCCAAGAAAGCACTAAGAATGTGCTAGCAAACCTTTTGGATGAATTGAGAGTGATAATTAGTAAAAAATATAGAGAAAATCCTTACAAAACTTTTAAAAGAGGGTTGCTAAGAATAATGTATAGCTAAGGCAATTTTACATCCTTTTAATAATGTTTTATGTAGAACAAGAACTCCAAATATTAAACAACCATTCATCAACCTTATGCCCTAGTCAATTGTTAACTATCACTATTTTCTACTATGAATAATATATGGCTAAATTGGCATATCATACAAGATGTGATTAGTCTCATACGTATAAACCATATGATAAATATACATCCATATCAAATCTAGTCATGACATCTCAGGTCTAAAGTTCAATGGTACAATAGTATACTCATATGATGAATCATTGATCATTTATTGAATGTCTATGTGACTTGTAGTAATTTAGTCATATCTAAAAAATAGTTCTCCAATCGTTAATCGATACTAACAACCTACTAATACGACTTTCATATCACTTATACTAATATCATCTCATGTTATTCAACAAAGTCATTCAGTATACCTACTAAACAATGTCATTCCTAATTGACATTATGCATATAAGGGAAATTTGGATGATTTGATCTTTTAAATATTTATATCATCTAAATACTTCACATACAATCAATTTATTTAATAAACAAGTAAATAAATCAATATATAAAAATGAAGTAGCATATGCATGTGAAGAAAACAAGAATTTTTCTTTTATTATTATTATATATTTATTACAAGATTAAATGCCTTAAAACTAGTAATATGATTGATTCCTAGGGCATACGCTAACAAAACTCCTTTTTATACTAGGGTCAATCACTGTGGTATCTCATACCTATCTTCTTAAGATGGTAATCCAACTGTTTCTCTATCATTACATTAGTAAGTGGGTTAGCTACGTTCTTCAATAAAGGTATCTTTTGAATTATTATTTCTCAAGCTCTAATAAATTCCTTAAGTATTATGATATTTTAACTAAGTTTATTTATACTTCAGATACCCCCTCAACTCTCATACCTGTGTATTGGGACCTGTATTGTTATAAACATGGTTATTGGATAAACCATGTTTAGAACCACACCAAGTTTAGTTTCAAACTTGTACATCCAAATAACCTTTTTGTTACTTCGAAAGTGATAATGTATTCAACCTTCGTTATAACATATGTTAGGGTTGGTATTTCAAAGTCAATCCTCCCGATGATATCGATTTATTGATAACATTATATACAAACACTTTTAGTGGAACTTTTTATCCCTAAGTATATGAATATTAGGATAAATATCCTTAGAATGGTTAAACCAAGTTAAAAAATCAAGTGGTCTAATTGTGTTTTCCTTATGTACTTATTAATATGACTATTTTTAAAACCCTCTAAAGGTTTTTCATTACCTTAACCCCAGGTAGAGGTAATAGTGATGAAACTATCATAGTGTTAGGTATTCTACCAAAAGATAATGACAATTTACACTTGTTGAAATTGTTAGCTATAACTTGGTGCGACATATAGGTGCATATTATGTACTAGACATATTTACTAAATATAACTCGCAAAAAAAATTCTAGATAAATGGTCACCCCAGTGTTTATGAAATATATCATCTTTAACATATGATGATATTTGCGACTTATAGACTTAAAGATTGTCAAATTGCTTTGTGTAAAGATTAGTATAGTTTGACTTTATCTAACATGCTACTATAATAAAAGTGTTGATTGGTTATATCAAGATCTACATATGAACTATGATTTTTCAATATAACAATTGTCATTTACAACAATGGAAGACCTTATCTTTAATTGATCTATGCTGATTTATACTAACAACCATTAAATCTATGATCATATTAGGATCAAGTCATTACCTAATCTAATGGTATTCAATTGTTTAGTTAATTGTCATCTATTCTAATAATGAGAAACACTTAAGATAAACATTGTTTTCTATACCTTAGCCTCGCAAGATAGAAAATGGTGAAGACATTTGTATTATGTAAGTAACCATTTATTGGTAAGTTGTAAATTAATGCTCAAACTTCAATGGATTGGTGGTCATGATGTCTTTCTAAAAGTCATTCTTAGTCTATGTATAAGGGATGTCAAGTTGGAAAGAACATATACTATCAAGTTATTATAAAGAATTTTGGTCACAGACATATAGAGGTTGAGTGATTGAAAAAGCGGTTAGATTAATAGAGTGAATCAAGTGTTTACTCTAGATAGTTGATGTTAAGTCTCATGTAGTGTTTAGATTCAATATGGTTTGAAATTTGAATTAACCTGATCCTGAGAGAGGAGAATCAGAAAATTTCGTTTAGAGACATACTAAATCCATTCATATAAGTTTGAAAGTGTAATAGACATTTGACCTTGGTTGCATTCATGTATTGGTCTAGGTTGATATTTTTACCAGTTATTTATCAAACTCAATTTGACCAAAGTTAGATAAGGTTGAAATATGAGAAATTTGGCTCATGCACAATCGTGTGCGTGACACATATGACCATGCTTCCACTTGTTTTGTAAATATCTTCCAATCCTTATCTTATTATATTATTACACAAATATCAATATGATAAACATAAAGTACACTCTTATGTACTTGCCAATACACTGTCGTCTATTTGCCCTTAATAAAAAGCACATGGTTATATGTCTTTCACACATGACCACGTGCTAATTCTTATATAAAGAAATGAATTTGTTTAGTTTAAATGTGAGATAACACTTTCTTTTGAGAAAGATCTCTTCGTTTTTTAGGTTGTAACCTTAGTTCTCTCATATCTTAGATATTGTCTCATGGTCAATCACTATCAGTGCATTCGATTTTTAGATAAATAGCATCTTTTCGGGAACATAATCTATACCATATAAAGACCGATGAAGCCATCATACATAAAGTATGTCTTATAAACCTTGTATGGCTTATTTCATGTAATTTATGATTATCAAGGTATTATGGGATGAAATTGATTCATGTATGTATATTATATGTTTATTAATGCATACTGATTGAGTTGGTGTGTTGTATATGAGTGGAAGAAAATTTTATTTATTTATTTCGTTGCATCCATGACTATATAATGCATCCCTTGGATCTTGAGAATTGTATCAAAGCCAACTTGAAATCAAAGTTATATATTTGTATGTGTTGTTGAATGAATAAACATGTTTTTATATGTTTGTTTTGAATTCAATGACATTGAAAATGTAAATATTGTTTGATTGATTTGTTGTGGTAATCAATTAAAGATTAATAAAAATGCAAATATGTTGCTAAATGTATTGATTTTTGTATTCTTGATTTTAAATTGATGAATTGTTTAGATATGTCAAATTTTGGTGAAAACATGGTTAAATTGATCAATTGATGGTTTTGGTTTCATATTGTTGCACGAATATACTTTCATAAGGCTTGTCACGCTTAGTGAAAGTGTCATTAGAGTAGGGTATGGCCATCATGTTGTCTTGTTGCATTTTAGTGATAACTTGCTAGAAAACAAGAATTTTCTAGCATTTTTAAACATTTTATAATCTTAAAAAATGCTATGCATGATCATGTGTTTTACTTATATGCCTGTGTATAAGTAAGTTTCAATCATGCACATGGTCATGGCCACAACCATGTGTGCTTCTAGAATTTTGTTAAATTCCTTGGTTGATGTAACACATGACCATATGCCTTACACGTATGCTTATGCATGTGCCGTTTTTACCTGATACATGATTGTGACCCATCTCATATATGTTTTGCATATAATGAGGCCAAACCTGTGTGTCTATAAAAAAGCTTGTACTTGAAGGTCGATTTTGAGATTTGAATCCTTAAAGGAACTTGATTATGATTTTTGAAACCTTTTTTTGGTTAGAATGTAATTTTGTGAAAATTAAGGGTGCAAAATGTTATTTAGCAACTTAGTAAATAATTAAAATTAATTTATTAGTTTTGATTGTTTGATGTATGTCATATATGATATGCATGGTACCTAATACATTAGTCATAAACCTTTGTTTTATATGTTTTTTGGAGTGTATATAATTTTAAATAAGACCTTTATGTCCTGTCTCTTCTTGACACTCTGATGTATATTCTTCTCTCATTTCTCTCCCCTTGAATATAACTTGAAATTTCTATTTTATTAATGTAAAATGGAATAGGACATTTTATTTACACTTTTAGAGTAAAATGTATTATTGGGAATGATTATAAAATGTACTTGTTCATGGAACTGAGGAGAGATATACTTGAAGCTACGTATTTAAACTGATGAAAGGCCTAAGGCCAAATCGAAGCTAACCATCAATAGTGACTAGTTAAGTACTTTTCCATAATTCTCCATTATACGTTTTAATAGATTCAAAAGTTATGCATTACTTTATAGCTAAAAACATTATAGAGAAATTAGGTCTGAATCCATAAAGGTAGCTTAAAGAGTTTAGATCAAGCTACTGGATAGAGATATAATAGTAAATGACTAGATGTTATGGGGATAGATGATAGTTGTTTGAGGTAGACAAATATCGATAAACTTGATCGTGTTCGATATGTCAAATTTTAACATGATCTTAGAGATAGATTTTCTTAAAAATAATGGATTGAGATAAATTATCAGAGGAAAAAAGCCGAATTCAATCAGAAGAATAGAGATCAATTTGGGTTTGGTGAGGGAAGTATACAAAGTATGATGATCTCTTATATTGAAATAAAAAGATGTTAAGTAAAGTGTGTACTGGTTACTAACTAGCTACTTAGCTCATATGGTCAATAGTAATGATAGTCTAAGACTTGGAATAGATGAGACACCAATAGTTTAGGAATTTAAGATGTCTTACAGATAATTTACCTAAATTAACACCTAAAAAATACAGAGTTTTATATTGAGTTGGCACTGGGTATAATACCAATTGAAAGCATCTTATAAGATGGAACCGATTAAATTTGCAAAGTTAAAGAAGTAGCTCCAAGAGCTTCTAGGTATTGGATTTCTAAGAACTAATCATTCCCATCGAAGAGTATTAATTCTATTTGTTAAAAAGAAGGATAATTCACTAAAGATGTGTATAGACTATAAAGAGTTGAATATAGTGATCATTAAAATTAAATATATGTTACCAAGGATAGGCAATCTATTTGATCATCTAAAATGAGTCTTCGTATTTTCATAGATAGGCATGAGATCTAAATATTATTAGGCAAAAGTGGTAGAGAAAGATATACCTAAGACTATTTTTAGGACAAGATATAGATATTATGAGTTTGTAATAATGCCCTTTGAATTGATAAATGCTCTAACAATTTTTATGAATTTGATGAACAAAGTTTTCCAAGACTGTTTGAAAAGTTTGTAATAGTATTCATCGATGATATTTTGAGATTTACTCTAAAAGTCAAGAGATGCATTTAAGAATTATCCTACAAAGATTAAGGGAAAAACAACTTCATGCTAAAATTTTCAAATGTGAGTTTTGGTTGGACAAAGTTGTTTTTTTTGTAAAACATGCAGTTTTGAAATAGGGTGCATCAGTGGATCTGAGTAAAATGGGGGTCATGTTAAGTTAGGAAAGACCTCAAACAATTAAGAAGGTTTGTAGTTTCCTTAGACTAGCAAATTATTATCAAAGATTTGTTAAAGGGTTTTCCAAGTTAGCTAAGCCTTCATAACTTTTATAACGATAGAAACTTCTTTTGACGGACTAAGGAATGTGAGACCTATTTCCAAGAACTTAAGAAGAGACTAACTTGTACTCTAATATTAGTTCTACCTGAGAAAGGTGTTAAGTATGATATATATACAAATACTTCACATAAAGATATAGGACCTAATACAACGAGACCAAGTGATCATATATGCCCTAGAATAGTTAAAGGATTTTGAGTTGAGATACCTCACTCTTGATTTAGAGTTAACAATAATGTTTATACTAAATATATAAAGATGTCATTTAAATGAGGTTAATGTGTAATATCTTTATGGACCATAAGAGCTTAAAATATTTTTCACTCAAAAGTAGTTCAATATAAAGTAAAGACGATAGTTGGAGTTGGTTAAAGATTATGATTATGATATCAAATACTATTCAGGTTGAGCTAATATAGTTATAGATGCTTTGAGAAAGAAGGTAGCCTTGTTAAGTATTATTGTTCAAAGAGAGTTATAGTATAAGTTATACATAGAACATATTAATGTTTAAAGAGCTTTTTTGAGGTTGGAAATCAAATCTATATTATTGGATAAGATTAGGGTAAAGCAAACATATGATGATTGGTGTGAGATCATAGTCCAAAAGGCATTAGATAGCTTTGAATAAGAGTTTGAAATTGTTGAGAGACTTCTCATGTATTGATTTAGAATTTGTATCCCAAAGAAGGAGGATCTTAGGTAGAAGATACTATTAAAGGAACATTATACCTTTACATGATTCACCTACATAGTGTGAAAATGTACTAGTATCCTAAAAGGAGTTTTTAGTGGTCAGGGATGAAAAAGGATATTGAAGAGTACGTGGCTAGATATCTCACCTGCTTACAAGTTAAGGCTTAACACTAGACACCATAAGGATTATTATAGCCATTGAATGTGTCTGAGTGAAAATGGGAGCACATAGGTATAAACATTATAGTTGGACTCTTGAAAATGTAAAAAGGTTATAATAATTTATAGGTAATAGATGATTGGTTGACTAATTTTGTACACTTTCTACTAGTTAAGGATAATCTGATGACAGATCAATTGAGACAATTTTATATTAAAGAGATAGCAAGGTTACATAAAGTACCTAAGACTATTGTTATAGATCAAGACATAAGGTTTATGTTAGCCTTCTATAAGAGTTTATAAAAGTCTATAGGTACCAGGTTATCTTTCAGCACAACATGTCATCCTCTTTCAGATAAACAGGCTAAGAGGACTAACTAGGTGATAATAAATTAGTTGAGAGCCTATAATATAGATCATAAGGCCACTTAAGCAAAGATAGTTCTTTTGATAAGTTTTGCCTATAATAACAATTATCAGGTGACAATTTAGATGACTTTATATGAGGCATTTTATGGTAAGAAGTGTCATTCTTCTCTTTATTAAAATGAGATGGGAGAGAAAGATTCTTTGGTTGAAGCCCTATGTCTAGAAATAACCTAGAAGATGATTGAGGATATGTATTTAATCAAGCAACGCATGAGACAGAGTTATGTTGATAGAGAAGCTATGTTCATAAGAGATATAGAGATATTGAATTTCAAGTGAGTGATAAAGTGTTTTTTAAGACAACTGCTTATAGAAGAGTTATAAGATTCGAGAAAAAAGGAAAAAAGGCTTTTTATGAGATATTAAAGAGGGTTAGTAAAGTAGCCTATAGACTTACCTTGCCAATGAACATGAATCATATTTATAATAAATTCCATATGTCATTATTGTAAAGATATATCAGAGATCCTTTTCATGTGTTAAGTTTTGAGGAGGTCAAGTTCGCCAATGTGTGTTGTGCTCATATGGCCAATGTGTCAAATCTCTATATTTTACCTAGTCTGATTAGCTTAGCTTACAACTTACAACTTACAGTTTGTAGTTAGTTTATAGATAACAGTATCAATTTTACAAATTTGTATGGTTTTTAATTGCATAAGCATCACAGGCATAAATTATTATGTAGAGTAATATTTAGTCTAGTAAAATTAAGTTTTATCTTTGAAGGTGATGAAGGTGAGTTATAAGTATCATAAGGTAATTGATGGCATAGTAGAAAATGAGAGACGAGCTAAATTAAGATATTGCTGGAGAGTAAAGAGTAAAAGGTCAAGTTATGATAGTTTTCCTATTTAGTGTTTTTTGCTCACTTTTGTCTTGTAGATGTTTAAGATCAATAGGTCGGGGAGGTAAAGTGTGTAATATTGTTAGCAGTGTTTTAGTTATTTAGTGTGGTGGACGACATCATGTGGGTCTTAGACCTATTGTTTTGTTTTGTGACTTTTGATGCTATACTGATATTATGTTCATGA
Organism: Anacardium occidentale; assembly: GCA_026122585.1. Classification (NCBI taxonomy): domain Eukaryota; kingdom Viridiplantae; phylum Streptophyta; class Magnoliopsida; order Sapindales; family Anacardiaceae; genus Anacardium; species Anacardium occidentale. The sequence goes on along the minus strand of JAJEJH010001276.1, from coordinate 5,735 downwards.
TTTTTGTATATTTTGTTGATTTAGTTTCATAAATGTACCCATGATTTTTCATATGGTTTTATAAGATGATATGTTTCAATTTACAGTTTCCAATTTGACTTTTTCTTTCACATGACTTTGAATAATTTTTTTAAGACCCATTTTCAGGGGAATGTAAGATTCCTTTATTGTTAGAGGTTAAGTACTTGAAAGGTAATACTTCTAAAGGTCAAAAGTATTACATAAACCTGGTGCATGGGACCTTCCTAGTTTACCACCCAAACCACTTCCTAAGAGTTGCATGATTGCATTTTGTTAGTGTTGTTTTATATTTCCCTAATTTGACTCAAAATTTTCTTAAATGTAAGTCAAATAATACAATGAGATTATTCAGTCTCTTTTATAACAATATACGTGGAATTGTTAAATCAAAAGAATCCATAGTGGCAAATGTTAAGAAGTCAAAAAATCAAAGTTTTCCTCTCTTTATGTCCATTTATTTCTAGAAAAAAGACTTAATGATTTTGTTTTTCATCCTTATCGCTTCAAATTGAGCCTACCCGGAAAGCAACCTTCCAAAGGAAGAAAGTTTAACAGTTCAGGAGATGAAGTAGACAAATTCTCAAATAAATCTAAAGCAAGAAAAGGCAAAATTAAAATTAACACAACATAAGTCAAGAGAAGCAAGTGTTCAAAAGTCAAAGCATGAAATTTAAGAAAATGATTTCTGATTCTAGTCAAGATAGAATTAGGCTTGGGTTAGCATATAGGAAAATTTCCTAGTCTAATAAAATTTAGGAATATTGACGTAATTGAACATTCTAAGTAGTGAATAATTGAATAATGTTATGGAAATATTTTACTTTAACCAAGGGGGTCAGTTAAAAACTAAATAGAACTTGTTGATAATATAAATATGTATAATAAAATATACTATGAACATGTGGTATAAGAAATCCCAATTCACAAATAAACAATAACAATTTCCACATAATTTCAGGGTTTCACTGAAGAAGAAATTATGTGGAGCAGATTAAGCATGGAAGAATGCTAAAACTGTAAAGCAAAAGTCAACGTCGTGGAGCACAGCCACAAAAGAACTAGAGGATGGCAATGAAATAGCACAGGAATCACAAATTATGGATGATTGGTTTGTCGAAGTGGGACATCGAAGAACACGTAGACTGTGATAGATGTTACTGCAACCAATATTCTCGTGACATGTGAGGCCCTCCCCCCGACGAATGCTGAGATGTCAATATCGAGTGGTGTACTAAATCTCCTTTATAAGTATAAAAATTATTTTAAAACAAAAAGCTAATTTTTTTTTAATTTACTATAATAATTAAACTAAAAAAATAAAACGTTATTATTTTAAATTATTTTAATTTAAAATAGTAATTAAAACTCTCTTTTTATAAATACGTTTATGCGTTATTTCTAACTTTGTCTTTCTTTATTATGTTTATCAACTCCATCTTTCCTATTCTTTCTCATGGGTCAGATTCCAGTCATCATTTTGTCCGTCTACAGTTTATTTCCTTTCCAAGTTTTGATCATCTTCGACTTTTATAACAACAAAGAAAATAAATAATATATATATATATGAATCAGTTAAAGAATAATTCCTTTCATTGCTCTGCTACATTTAACTAAATTAACTAATAGCTTATATGTTGTATATATGAAGTATTTTTTAAAATCTTCAACACCACATTGGTTCGAATGTAATTCTATTGTGATTTATAAATATTTTTACTTCGTAAGCATTTAAAAGGCTACCCAAAAAGGTTGATCTTATGCAATGGATTCTCCTACGTATGAGATGGATAACATCTAGACCATTTTTATATACTATCATTTTTTATTTTATTTTATTAAAATAAAAGCTTACCTTAAAAGTTTGGTTTTTCAACTCAATAAAACGTTACTCCGTTAATTTAAGTTTTAATGTTAAACATTAATTTTATCAAATAATAGTTTCAAGGCCAATTGTTACCATTGTTCATGTGTTCTATTATGGCTCCTCAGCTATAAAACACCTTCGTTTCTGCGCCAAAATACACAATCTCATGAACACTCAAATTTTTATGTACTTATTTCTACCTGCTAGTTTTACATTCGCACTCTTGTTGAACCCTAGGGGATAGCTCAAATTCATTGAATAAAAAACTTCAGGGTTGTGACTCTTGTTCATGCCTCAAGCTATTACTTTGTGTTCTTCCCTTTTGCTCCGGGTCAAATTATTTAGGTTATACATTTTACATCTTTTGTCAGGGTTGAGGTTGAAGTTATACAGGTTGAGATGTTTAAGCTGTCTAGATCAAAGTGCGCTTTTGTCTCTAGCTTCAACTCGCAGTATGGATTGATCCTCCTACACTATAGCAGACAGGGGCTTTAGCGGCGGTTTTTTAGCGGCGTTTGTACAAACGCCGCTAAAAGCCATGTGGTTACCGGCGTTTTTTTTAAACGCCACAAAAACAGAAAATAAACGCCGCTATAGGTACGTTTACCGGCAGTTGTAAAAACGCCGGTAAAAGCTCATTAAAAAACGCCGCTAAAGATCCCGATAAACCTAGCGCGCGAACTCTTCCTCTTCTTTTCCCATTTTCCCTCCCGCCGCTGCAGCCGCTTTTCTCCCTCTGTGCCCGCTGTATTCGCCGGTTCCAGGCTTGTTCTCGACGGTTTCCGGCCATTTCGTCTTTATTGGAAGCCGACATTCTTCACATTGGTTCGCATTTGGACGCTAAGTTGTAAGTTTTCTGAAACTTTTATGTTTGTATTTTGTATTTTATTATTTATTAAAGTTTGTTAATCGAAATCCAACCGATTTGGAGGGTTGGTTTGGATGTGGAAACGGATTGGAAGTGTATTTAGAATTATGAAGTTTTGATTTCGGTTTCCATTGATATGTTACATAGAATCGGATTTTACAAAAATATATTTAGAGTATTATATATGAAAAGCAATATTTTAAAAAGTATAATGGTTTTGGCTCCTATCGAATTATTTAATGGATTATGATAATGCGAAATTGTTGTAAAGTGCTTTTGTGTTTGCTTTGAATTTGGTTCATTTAGTTTGTGGGTCTGCTTTGCGATTATTTATTAAAAAGAAACCACAATAATGATCTTCCATTTATATCTGGATTTTATACCAACCATCCCCATATGTATCTCCTCAGTCATTTCTCTTCAAATTGATTGATTATTTACGGTTTCCTGGGCATATTGAGCCAAGTTAGCGATCTACTACAAAAAGAGAATGAATTTATTTATTGTAAGATATATTGAGTAATCCAAATTAGGTAGGTTGAGTGGTTTAACTTCTTTTGACTTTGAGCCTACACATGAATTCTCAGATTTCGTCCATCGTTGGAAATATAATTATCAAAAAGGAATATTTGATTATTCCATTAATAAAGTTCCAGAAATGTAGTAAAATAAAGTTCTCATTTCATTTACAGCAACAAAAATGTGACTTACTAGCCAGACAAAGCCTAAAATGGATTTGTAAAGGCAAGTGGGAAAATAAGCAAAGATTATTTGATTCCATTCTATTTTCCAGACAGAGCCTTCAAAAACCAAGGGCATAATAAACTATTGAATTGACAGCACAGATAAGCAAGAAATGCGGCTACAACCCAATTCAACAATTATGCTACCATTTTCAAAAAAGAAAAAGAAAAAGAAGATTTACTTTCTTTGAAGCTTTTTACTAATAGCAAGTTAACACACACATTCCTCTTCAAATGCCACCGGAAAAAATAAACAAACAAATAAAACTCTTACAAAAATAAAACCCAAGATTGTCACCTGCTTTGTTTGAAGTTGCGGTTCAATGTTTAGGAAATTAATCTTTTATATCAATCAAGATATCTGTTGAAACTTGAAGAGATACCGGGGAATATATTTCCAGTTGAAATTTTAGAAGATTTAACTACAGCAAAACTTCATGATTACAGAGAATATATTTAGACCAATAAACGAATCCATGATAACAAAGAATCAATAGTGAAAGAAAAAAAGTAAAATACTTTGCTTAGCCTGAATCTCCACTTAATTTTAAATTGCACTCTACAGACAGCTCTGCTATAATGTCTTCAGTTTTTGACCCCGCAAACCATTCCAAAATGCCGTGGCATCTACCACATTCTTACCGGGAAGCTGAACTTCCAATACCTGATTATAATACCAAAAATCAAAATGTGAAAGTCATATTGACGGCCAGTGCATCCATTCTTTTGACATATCACAACTTAATATGCTTTCTATACTCAAAGTTGTCTGATTGTACATAACTGAACAAAAGAAACATTATGCATCTGGAAATCAGCATTAGCTGAACAGAATGACAATAAACTTTTTACAGTAGTTCAACTATTTAAAGTACTTCATTACTAGAATTGGCCTGATTTCTGATGTTTTAGACCATATCAGAAACCTAAACTTTAAAACAATAAGACAGAAGACAACAGCGAGAACATGTATTATACTAGATGATTGAGGGAAATATTATGTGAAAATTTATTCCATGATAAAATTTCCTCCCCACCTTGTTGCTAGGAAAAGGCCAATTCTTGGGTAGGATTTGCAGCCAAGTACCATTTTATATTATTTCACCTATCCTTGGCAGGTGAACACCAAAAAAGGAATCCCTTACTTAAAAAATATATATCCAAAGAAGAAAAACACTGCCTAACTATGAACTACTCATATAAGAACTTAAATCAAACATGATACGCTATAACAACACTATTCCATCCCATGATTTCTTTAGTGACTTTAAGAAATCACCTAAAAATAAAAATTCCAACATAAATTTCAGCTCACCAAAAAAAAAAAGTCTAAACTTTTTTCTTAAAATTTCTAGTTGTCACTCACATTTTCAACTTTTTTCCTCACTAACTCAAATTAAACCCCCAAAAGTATAAAAATATATATATATCATGGAACTAAATCACATTACATTAATTACCACAAAACTAGTTCACAATATATCAAAAAATAAAATAGTAAAATAACATGTTACATGCCATTTGATGATAAAATATTTAATATATTATGTGGTAGATCACATGATAATGCTATGATATATGACATGTATAGAGAAAGGTATCATTGCAACATAGATTTTGTAGGCATTTCAAATATATAAGGTTTGAGAAGTTTCTAATTATTAAAATTAAAATAATTATCACCAATGTATGAACCAAGGAATATACCTATGAAATGCCATATGGTCTGATTGATTTGGTGGTTACATTAGATATACTTTTAACTGTGTTTTTCTCTATCAGTACGTTGTTATGGATACTCGCAAGTGTAGAAGCTGGATGAGTTTCCCAACAGTTACCGCAAAATTTTTAGAAGGGTTGAATAGCTTTCTAGATTTTGCATTTCAAGGTAAATCAAGTACTGACAAGGTCCCATGTCCTTGTAGAAAGTGTGTTAATTACTACTACAAAAATCGGATAGAACTGTATGACCATCTAGTGGTTTATGGATTTATGGTTGGTTATACGACTTGGTATTGTCACGGTGAATCTATGGTCACAGAACAGCCAACCCCAGACATCCAAGTACAAAAAGAAATGGGTACAGATAATTCCATAACAGCAATGTTACATGATGTTTTTGGGGTATCTGGACAACTTTTCGATACATGTAATCATGACAGAGATGCAATTGAACCCAACATCGATGATACTATGATGGAAGAACAACCAGATCAGTTTGTTGGAGAAAAAGAAGACT
>JAJEJH010001275.1:0-33636 GCA_026122585.1 Anacardium occidentale | reverse complement strand
GACCATATCCACCTTCACCAAGCTTATTTTCAAATGAAAATCCATCCGTAGCCGCTTCAATTTCATGGAAACTATAAGTTATCAGATGATGAGCGTCGCTGTTAAGATCTCCCGTTGCAGATGCGTCATTTATTCTCTTCTTTGATCCTTTTGATTTGAGCTCTCTTAGCCAGAAGTAATATAAGCCTAGAAGCAGAATAGCAGCTGCAGTTGTAGACAAAACAATTGCCCATAGGTGCCACTTATTTCCTCCAATCTTATTACCCTCTTGAGCTGAAAAAATATTTCCTATATTAACAGGAGTTCCCATGAAATATCCTAATCCAAATCATTGTCAATCAGTTAAATCTCAAACAGGCCAGTGTTAAATTGGGTCATTTGTCAATACAGCTGGTCTAATTACTGTCAATACCTGTCAATTTATTGGAGTCCCCTGTCCTGTGAACAATGTACCATTGTTTTTAGATCCAGACCGGTCAAAAGGCCTGTCAGATTTGTGATATTAGAATGATGGTTAACCAGTATGACCCAATGGTTGAACCAGGGTTCGATACTATTCAACTGGCTGAACCCCGGGTCAATAACCATGACCTCGACCAGATTGGCACCTGGTGAATAGATAAGTCATAGTTTTGCCTCATGTGTTGGCTAAGTGACAAATGATAACATAAACCATTTTTTTTACACTTCAATATGCACAGAAATAATGGAACATATTTCATGGTGAGTAAAGCTCTGATCTCTTACCTGCAGCTTGAGAAAGTATCCAGTTCTCATCGTAGGAGACCTCCCACACACTATAGCCTAGTAAGTTCTTCTCCTTGGCATAAGCAACCTTAGTTCTGATAACCTCAACATCATCAAAACCAATCCAAGTTGTCCCAACTGTGCAGTAATTAACAACATAAGTTGCGTTATACATAACATTAGCCCCATATGTCTCAACAAAATTCCTGATGTCCTTATAGACTATGGCTCCACTAGCTCTAAAGGCTGGCCCTGTTGCTGCTGCACCAATGCCATTTTCCGTGGGGTTTACAAGCGTCCACGCGCAGCCATAGAAAGGCAAACCCAAAACCATCTTATTAGCAGGGAATCCTCTACTAATCCAAGCCCTTATACCATGATCAGTATTAACATTACTGCTTGGATCATACAAGGCAGCCTGAGCTGCAGTAAAATTACGCCGCCGAGGGGTGTAGTAGTCGTAAGCCAGAATATTAGCCCAATCCAAGTACCGTTCCATCGCTTCTAGAGGGAACCTTCCTGAATCTAAATCTGGTTGGAGATAAACAGCTGCAGTCAATATAAGTTGTGCATAGCTATAGTTTTCAGCCTCTAACTTGATAGCAGCTCGCCACTCTTGAAAGAGAACTCCCATGTTATGCATGTCAGAGCTAGAGTTTGTGGATACCCAACAAAAGTCCAAGCCCTGGAAGCCATAAAGCCGGGCGGTTCTTATTGAAGAGTCAATAAAAGATTTCCTGGATGATGAATTACTCACCATTGCCGAAAAAGAATAATATTTGGCATCTGCACCCCCAATTGATAGAAGAGTGAAGACTGATGGGTTCTTCCGTTTCACTGTGTTTGTGAACTTGGGGAACAGTTTCTCATCAGACTCCGATATAGAGAGTTCATAAGAGGTTGGATTTACCTCAGCAAATGCACAATGAAGGTGAGTATAGAGAGCAGAATTTATGCCCGCAATCGGGAACTCGTTGCCTGAGTACCAGTAACCGGCTTTAACCCAAGTGTGTGATTTTGCAAAGTACAACTTGAAAGTCAGGAAAACAAAGAACACCGCAAGGATAACTTTTTTGGCAGCCATTAATGAACTTAGATTCATCTTTTGGTAAGCTTATTCACAAGAAACTTTACTCACACACAGTTACAATTTGTTGTTGGGCCTATTATTTTTCACTGTTGTAATTTGACCAACCACTATTAACGGGTTGATTCAAGCTGGTAGTCAACGGTCAACTGTGTTTGAATAGTGAATGGGCCCACCTATATTTGTTTAATCAGGCTGATCCAACCTAGTCAACACCCGGTTTAGCCAACTTGATCATCAATGGTCAATGGGTTTGACCCAAACCAATCAAACGGTTATGCGGGGTTTCCATGACCTAATAATTGGATCAACTTGATCCACCCAAGATGTCAGCATGTGTGTGCACTTGCTGAATTGTGACTACATTCTCTTGAGAGGTTTTTGTAGTACGTAAAGGCACGTGCGATGGTCAGTACATGTGAAAAGGTTTTTTAGGGCTCTTGTGAGTGCATAAAGGATAGAGGAGCCACATTAGAGCATGTGAAAGGTGTAAGGTCTCATGCGAAGCACAATAAGGACATGTGACGATGCATGAATTGCACATAATGCATGTGAAAGTGTGTAATAGTGAAATGCAAATACAATGCATGGTGATGCATGAAGGGCTTGTGGTGGTATGTAAAGGCGTTTGAGGTGCCTTTGAGACTTAGTTTTGAGTTTAATTAAATTCAAGATTTAATATTGTTACAGAGTACTTTTTTTTATTATGATTGATGAATTTATAATTGTATAATATCAACTATGTAATGTGTGGCTAGTTTAGCACATTAGGCTAATATTATTGCTCACCGATTAAGATGCAATAATTTTGAGTTAAGATTGTCAAAAATAATAAGGTGTTATATCTCATGAAATTTTAATTGTAGGGTCTGCTACTATATATACCACTGTTACTAGGTCTTTTACTTATTTATGCAATTAAATAAGCTATTTATTTATTTTATATTAGAAAAAAATGCTTAACTTGATATACATAATAAGAACCCTAATTTTGCATTATATGTTAAAATCTGACATTAAAATGTTGGAGACCTTTAGAATTCCAAATTTTGACTCAGTGCAATTTGTCTAAGGGAGATCGTGGATAGGTAATAAAACCGGCCTTTTAGGGAAGTTATTTAGTCAACAAGGACGTGGTTTTCCTACATTGCTTATGACTATGTGCCTATATGATAAGCTTAATTTTTTCCTTTTCCTTTTGCAATTGATATAAGATAGATGGATTCAATATTTAATCAATAGACTTGAAATTTTTAGCAATGAGAAAAAGAGAAGATTGAAAAATAGCAATTGATAATAACATTACTAAGGAAGCATCCTTATTGTTTTTTCCAAATGATTTTTTAAATAATTGATAATAAAAAATAAAACGGATGAAAAAAGTTTATATAATATATATGGGTAGATTACTTCCTTTTGAAGAGATGATACTTGATTATTATGCTTAAATGGAGTTTATTGAATTAAGGAAATCTTTTTACTTAGGAAATAAGAGGTGGAACAACATTAATTTTCAAATTCCATTCGGAAGATGCAATATGTTTTTTTTTTTTTTTTAAACAAACTTATACAATGTCCCTATTGTAAGTTTTATTGTTGTTATTATTATTAAGAAAAATATTTTATTTTTTAATAGTTAATGAAAAAAGACTATGTTGAATAAATTAAAGTGATGGACATTCTTAAAAGATTCTTCCAAACACACAAGTCTTGGTCAACGGTTTTTAACATGGCTGGAGCCTTTTGGAATTCCAAATTTTAACTCTTAATGCATCAGTCTCTCACAAATCTACGCAATGACTGTTGATAGACTTGGAAAATTAGGAGCTTTCGCATAATTTTAGAAATAGAACAGTCTTGATATTTTTTATCACGATCAATACAAGAGAAAAGAAATCATGCTCATCATATGTCAAAGATATATTAATGCTTAGCTTTGATAAATTCTCAAGTAGCCAGCGTGACCTGCAAAATTAAGCTATGTTCAAAACACTGCTAGAAAAAATTGAGTCTTCTAAGTCAACAGTCACTGTAATTGGAATGCTTAGCTCACGTTAAAAGTCTTAGAAAGACTAAACATAAATAGAAAATGCACAAACTTCCAATAAATAAAAGTTGAACAATAAATAAAAGTCCAACAAAACAGTTTGCTAGGTAAGAAAAAGTTAATAGTCCTTTATGTCAACAATCAATGCAATTGAACGCCTAGCTTCCATAAATTCTCAAGTAGTCAGCTTGGTACTTGGAAAATTAAGCTGAAAGCTATGTTCACAACACTGTTAAAAAAAGTTGGTAGTATTCTAAGTCAATAATCAATGTAATTGGAAAGCTTAACTTACGTATTATTAGAATCCGTAATGTGAATGAGATAAGGAGACAATTGTGGCATTCACGTTGGAAGTCTTAGAAACAAAGACAATACTCGAAAAGGAAATGTACAAACTTCTAATAAATAAAAAGTTGAGGTTTTTTTCTTTCACAAAAATAATTCACTAATTTTGACTCTAAATTGATTGAAGAAAATAATAGAATATAACTTTAATAAATACAATTAAGATCCTATGAAATCATTATATGTTTGTATAGAATAATAGGGTTGGACCTTAAATATTATTATAAAATACCAACAAGATGTTTCCATAAAAAAAATAAAAATTAAATTAATCGTAAATAACATGTGTAGTAATAAAAATTAAACTAATTGTAAGCAACATGTGTAGTTGTCAACCAATTATATTTTGATAAAATGACCAAAATATCCTCGACCAAAAAAAAATAGAAAATTATAATAAATATTAAAAAAGAATTCAAAATTATTTTTAAAAAAATAATAAAAATGCACAAGTCTTTTTTTAGGAAAACGTTGCGTGGGATTAAATCCTTTGATCTTTTTTTTTTTTTTTTTCCTCATAAGGTTCTTCCAAGCAAACAAGTCTAGGTCTGCGGTTTTTGGGATGGTGGAGCCTTTTGGAATTCCAAATTTCAACTCATAATGCAATTAGTCTCTCAGGTAGTAATGGAAAAAAAGGGCTTGCAACCAATTCTACATCTTTTCTTTCAGCTAATTAACTACAATTTCTTTTGGAAATTGGGTTCATTTCACATTGCTTCCACGAGAGATTTTAAGGATAGATATTAATTGGCCAAAGGACTATTTCCCACCCATAGTTTGAGGCGGGGACAAAGTCCCACCCGCTTAAGTTTAAAAGCTCAGTCTCTCACCCATAACCCAATTTTTTATTATTTTTGTTGAAATGACTAAACTACCCTTTTAAAAATTAAAAATTTATAATAAAAATATAAAATAATTTTTAAATATAAAAATTTTAAAAAAATTTTGAAAAATTTAAATTTAAAAAATGGGAAGCAGCCACCACCGCCGGCACCAGTGGCGGTGGCTGCCCATAATAGAACCAAGTGGCCATTTTCGGCCACCTGGTGGCCTCCCCTTTTGGTGGAGGCGGCCAAATCGGCCGCCTCCGATAACATTAGGAGTCGGAAACGGCCGTAAAGGGCCGGTCTTGGCCCCACTGGCCGTTTCCAACCTTTATTTCGGGTGGAGGCGGCCAGAACTGGAGGCGGCTGATTTGGCCGCCTCCACCAAAAGGGGAGGCCAGATCTGGCCTCCCCTGGAACCAGGTGGCTGGAAATGGCCACCTGGTTCTATTATGGGCGGCCACCGTTGCCGGTGCCTGCGGCGATGGCTGCTTAGATTTTTTTAATTTAAATTTTTTTTAATTTTTTAATATTTTATATTTATATAAAATTTATTTTATTAATTTATAAAATTTTAATATTAAAAAGACAAAAATGCCCTTGATTATTACTGTGCACTTATTATTTTTAATAAAAAAATTGGGCTACGGGTGGGAAACTTGGCTTTTAAACTTAAGCGGGTGGGACTTTGTCCCCACCTCAAACTATGGGTGGGAAATAGTCCTTTGGCCATATTAATTTGAAAACAAACTTAAGCCTAGTTATGCTGGCTTATAAATTAATTCTCCATATTTTGTTTTAGCTAATGAATTCTACCAATTACATCAAATTGGAAAATAAAATTATGTATGCAACACTCTAAAAAAGAATTGATAATTGTGTAACTCAACACATAAGAATTCAAGTAAATTTAAACTTAACGACCAAAATGTATTTGATATTTCTTAATCTCTTTTGTATTACTGGATGAAATTGATTAGAAACCAATTCTCCATCTTTTGTTTCAGCCTATTAATTCAACCAATTACATCCATTTGGAAAATAAAGTTACGTCTGCAACACTCTAAAAAAGAAAATTGATAATTATGCAACTCAATAGCTAAGCATTGATGGATAGCTCCTGTAAATTTGAACTTGAAGTCCAAAATGTGTAAGGGATTTCTAAATGAGGCAATAAATAAATTATAAATTATAATAATTGAGAAGTGAGTTTTAAATTGCTTATTTACTAGTAATGAAATTGAGCCATATTTATTAAAATAAAAAAGTAATATTTCACATGCAAATTGCTTATACAAATAATTTCTCACAGATTGATGTAAAATTTTCTACTTTTTTTCGTTGGGATGCATAGTATTTTATTTTTATTTTTTGAGTCAACTTTTGTTTTTTTTTTTTTTAAATAAAATGACATTAAATGTATGGATACCGAAAGTTGAGCAAATTGTTAATACTTTTCAATTTGTTGACTTAAAAATTGCTGATTTTAAATAAAATAGAAAGATTTTATTATTGGAAAATATGTGGAAATCCAAGAGAAGTAGAGTATCATTGTATTATTAATAAAGTGAAGGCAATCTGTTGTGAGTCACAAGAGTATTATATAGTCCATTATTCTGATCAAACCTGAGTCATAAGTGGCTTTCGGTGTTGTTAGTAATGAAGTTGGTTTGTTTAGGTGAGAGGTGTTGGGATAAAAGAGAAAATTGCTCTCCTATAACTCAGACCTTTTTTCAATTATTCTGACTCTAGTTACAATCGTCACAAATTTTACAACTGGGTGGAGAATTCAGACGATTGTAAATGGGATCTAGTTGAGTGTGATGACATCACTTTGTCAATTGACTGTTTAATTACTTACATGTTTATAATTGTTTGATGATTATTTGATTCTGATGTGTGGTAAGTCCCACATCGCCTGGGAATGGGCCTTTGATGTGGTTTATAAGGGTGTAGACACCCTCTGATGTGTGGTAAGTCCCACATCGCCTGGGAATGGGCCTTTGATGTGGTTTATAAGGGTGTAGGCACCCTCACTTGGCAAGCCGGTTTTCCAAGTTGAGTTCTACCTTGCCCTGTAACATATCATATGGTATCAGAGCTCAGGGCTCCTGGCACTTTATCAATGTGAGATCTTTATCCATGTGGGAGCTTGGTGGACCCCGTGGTGGTGACTCTATGGTGGTGGCCCACGTCCTAAGGGAGTAGGGCCCTTTGCGAGGACGCAAAGCCTGGATGGGGTGGAGTATGATGTGTGGTAAGTCCCACATCGCCTGGGAATGGGCCTTTGATGTGGTTTATAAGGGTGTAGGCACCCTCACTTGGCAAGCCGGTTTTCCAAGTTGAGTTCTACCTCGCCCTGTAACATATCATTTGGTATCAGAGCTTAGGGCTCCTGGCACTTTATCCATGTGAGAGCTTGGTGGACCCCGTGGTGGTGACTCCATGGTGGTGGCCCACGTCCTAAGAGAGTGGGGCCCTTTGCGAGGACGCAAAGCCTGGATGGGGTGGAGTATGATGTGTGGTAAGTCCCACATCGCCTGGGAATGGGCCTTTGGTGTGGTTTATAAGGGTGTAGGCACCCTCACTTGGCAAGCCGGTTTTCCAAGTTGAGTTCTACCTCGCCTTGTAACATATCAGATTCATTATTAGATATTGATATAAGTTGTGGTTGAATACTCTTTCTTGAGGAGGTTTCATTTGCTGTTGTTGTTGTTGTTATGATCGTAGCATTAGATATGTCGATTTCTTATTTGTATTTGATATTGAAACTACTTGCAGATTGATGTAGGATGACTTATATATTATCATTGGATATATGCATAACCTATTGTTTTGTGTTATTAATCTTCCCTATTTAATTTGTTATATTTTAGTTTAATATTGCACCTCCCTCATTTATATTTAATATTTTATAATGATGGGAAGTCCTAATTTGAAAATTATGTACCCCCATTCCCAATTGATGTAATTTAATTAATTCTTCTTTTGTATGAATATAACCTGACTTATTGCATGTTTAATTTGGGAAATTTAAAAATACAATTACTTAATTAATACAAGTCATATAGTAGAGGTCAATCTTTAGGTTAGACAACGTCAGTGTTTAACACCTTTTCATATCATATCGTAACACTCTGAATCTGATCATTGTGTTTGTGAGATCGACATGGGTCCTTGACAAGGTATCCAAAGGTTTCCAATCTTGTTACATCTTTTCCAATTATAACTTGGGTGGCAACTTTAAACGACTCTGTAATGTGCTAAAAACTCATTATGTGCTTTTCTTAGTTATGGTTATGATAACCAAAAAAGAACCATAAATCTTACCTAACATGACGTGCCAAAAACCCGTCAAAGCAGTTTTCCCTCGCATATTAAATACACTTTGGTTAGTGTCACCTTACAATAGGTAAAAATCACTACTATTTTTATCGAGGAATCAACGAAGGATTTTCCGTGAGATGAATTGCTTACCATTGAAGAAAAGATTGAATATTTGGTAGGCTCTTTTCTTTCACAGTAACTGTGAAGGTGGAGAAATGTTGTTGATATTTGGTGGTATAGAGTGTTCATAGGAGGTAGAATTCACAGCAGCAGAAGAACAAACAAGGCGAGTGAAAAGAAAGAAATTAATGCTGGAAACCGGGAACTCTGATGCACAAGAATAAAAACCAACCCTGATCCAATCATTCTGCACCATTGAAAGGCACAGTTCAGAGAGAAAAAAAATATAGAAACAGAAAACGTTAATAATACTGGGTACCATTTGCAATGTTTTTTTTTTTTTTTTTTTTTTTTTGATAATTAAAATTATATTAACGAAAAAGGGACAAGCCTGAAACAAACTACGTGTAGCGAGAAGAACCTGCCCGTAAAAAACACCTGTAACAACAACTAAAGGCTACTTACAAAAATATGCAAAAAAAATGCCTAAACCCTGTACAAATTAGCATAATTTTATCTAGAGAAATATTCAACCATCCAAACAAGGCATAAGCAACATAGGAAGGAGAAATGCTGTACCATTTGAAGGAAATCAAGGTGGATCCCCCCTCCTGGACCTTAGAAATGCTGTAACATCATAGTTACACATGTGTGAAGTTGAAGGTCAGCTTTCCGACATCTTTTCAAGCCCAATTTCAGTACCTTAAATCTGGAAATCCAGATTTACTGTTCACGGATACTATTCCCGTGAACAGTAAATTCTGGAAAATTTTCCAGGTTGGGCTGGGTTTTTCCCCTGTTTTGAGCTGCAATTCAACCACCATTGTAGAGAAGTTTTCCGAAGGGATTAAAGTCAAGGTTTTCCTTTGCATTCAAGCTTCCTTTCAAGGGCTTAACATCATGGTTAAAGGTTGCTAAATTAATGGATAAACAATGGAATATAAAGGAAAAAAATCAGCATCATGGATGCAACTTGGTGGCTACGGTGTTCTTGCCTTTGAGCCTGGCTGCCTCTTCCCCATATGCAAAAGTTTCTACTCCAGCTTGGAATAGCGGGTCTGCAATATAGAATGGATTATTTTCAAGACTGGTAGGATACCTGGTTTGGCTGGAATTTGAATTAGAAAGGGGTTGTATCGTGACTTCTCACTTGGATTGTTTTCTGGGCTTAGTTCTCTTATGTTACTTATTTCTTGAGCAAATGAATTTAAGGCTTAAAGAGGAGAAGGGCAATTGGTTGAAGGTTTTGTTTAAGCTGTTTTTCATGAATATTCATGTATATATGGTTGTAAAATGTTGTAATTAGCTTTTAGTTTTAGCTTGTTTGTTTTTCCTTGGTTTTGTTTGACTCTTGGTCCGTTTTCTTAGGTTCTATCTTGGCAGGAGCCTAGATAGACTCTCAAGAGAATCGGTCGGAGTTAACTTAGACTCTTGTTTTGTTGTTTGGTTTGCGGGCGGTTATTTATCGTTGCGCTTAGGTTGTAACGGGTTCGCCCGTTGATTTTCTTTTATATATTCTTTTATTTACCAAAAAAAAAAAAAACATACGAAGGAGAAAGCCGAGAGGACCAAATGAACTAGAGGCTAGCAAGCTCAAAACCAGCAGCCAAGTCACTCCAGGCTCCTCCAATATACCACCACAGTTTGATTCAGCTGCCATCAAATGTGTATAAATTTCAGCACAACAGCACCACTTGAGAGTCGAAAACTCAGCCTTCTTGAGAGGAAAATGTTTCAGCCATCCAATAAAAAACCAGGGAGGACTTGGCAATTTGGAGGATAAAAAAAGCCAGCAGTGCGCAAAAGCAAAGCTGATTTTTCCAAGAGTTTCCCCAACCCATGCAAACTTCAATTTCTGCCACCCAAGACATCAAAGTGCAGCCGGAGGAGCTTGTGACATCATGTGTTGGTAAGCCAAAATACTGCCCCAGGCAGCCTTCAGAGACGGATGAGTCAAGGCCCGGAAAGTAGTTGAAACAACAAACAAAATCTGGAAATTTTCCAGAATTCACTGTTCACAGGTAGTACCCGTGAACAGTGCAAGCCGAATTGAGCAGCCAAATCTTCAAAAAACAACACCTTCCGATAGTCTGAATCTTGGCGAACGTGTCCCCGCAAATGTATCTAATTGCATACCATCTGAAGTCCCTCATTTTGCACTACTAAAATGGATCATGAGATGAAATGTTTTGTCAAAAGAGTAAACTTGCCTACCATGCATAAGACAACCCCTGCTAATCCTTCTCATGAGGGACAGCATGTACCCACACTTGTGTCTGATTGCATGACTTATAAACCTCCTTATGTTGCATTTAAAACACTTGACTACTCCAGAATAGTCAAGGACACGAAAAGAAGAGCATTGCCAAAGACAGCAAACCCGGTTAATGGCAATGGTAAGCATGCTTGGCCTCAAGGGATAGGCCCAACAAAACAACGTTAGACAAAAGAAGAAGCCCTGCAAAACAAAGAAGTTGTTAGTAATAATCACATCCTTCCCACCAAGTTTGGCTACCGCCTTTAGAAGGACTCTCCAACTCTCCCACCAGCTAGCAGCAAGCCTAAAAACCCCAATATTCACTCTAACATCTTTCCTAACAGACCCCATCCCCTCAAAACTGTCTAACATCTTTCCAAGGTTGAAACTGAACTTGTAATTTGACTCTGAAAGACAGAATCAATATAATCTCCTAAATCCAACTTGCGGTGCGAAGTAAGGTATAGAGAGAAAGCTTTAAATTGATTTTTCCCATTAGGAAACAAACAAAAAGTGCTAAAATTCAGAGAAATTAGAAATAAAATAACGCATGCATCATTCTGGAGTGAAATTGATCATAAGCCGCAATTCAATGTGAATTAGAATAAGTCCGATAATGTTGTTCAGATTCATAAGAATATGTATTCCTGTTGATTTTGTTATTATTAAAAAAATTCGGCCTTTAAAAGACAAGTGGCTTGTTACGATGTCAAGTGCAAAGTATGGGGCAGTGGATGGCATGTTACAATTTCAAGAGCCCCCAAGTGCAAGGTGTGGAGGTTTCAGGTATGAAATTTATGTAGTTTTAGACTCTAATCTCAATGGCTAGCTTCAGGGAGTGGTTTTCCCACAGTTTGTTTCACAGTCAAGAGAACTCCCACGTTATAGATATCATAGACATCAGAGCTTAAGTTTGCAAAAACCCAGCAGAGATCACCCTGGAAGACATAAAACCCGCCAGTTCTTATAAAAGATAAAAAAAAGATTCACATTATAGGATTCTTGTCTTTTATCAAACCCTACTAAGATTCAGAAATTCTAAAGCAGCTCTCCCTGAATTAAACTTATGAGCTTGAGGGCATTGCCAACTGCACCCCTGTCTGCTTACTGGGAAAAACAGCCCACGCCCACTGACCGGGTAGTAGGACCCTCTATAAGTCAGCGTAGCACTTTATAGACAACGTGATCATCAATTTCGACACAATCATCAACCTACAACTTCTGAAATGGTTGTGTCATTGAATGTTACTAGAGTTTCTTTGTCTTCATCGGCTTTCTTTGAGAAAGCTGGCTTCTTTGGACTCATTATGCCTGAGCTTTCATTTTTAAGCATAGAGGAAACTTCTAACATGGATGGTCTATCATTTGGATTTTCCTGGACACACAGCAGAGCTATCTGCAAGCATTTTATTAATTTGCAGGAGGAATCAGTATCATCTAGTGATGGATCCATAAACTCCATGCCTTTTTCTTCTCTCCAGAGCGCATATGCCTATAATCAATTAACAAACACCAATTATCATTAAATTCAAATGCCAAATTTTCAACTAATCAACTACTGTCCTCACCAAGAAACTTACATAATCCAGCAGGGTTAAGTTTTCTTCAGGGCCGTATAGAACAGAAACCCTGTTTCCACTTATTATTTGTAGCAGTAGAACCCCAAAACTGTACACGTCTGATTTCGTCGAGTATAAGCCTCTTTTAACATATTCAGGAGGAATATGGCCACTGCATTGAACCATACATTAGATTTTATAGATAGATAGAGAGAGAATTACAAAACCAAAGAATGCGGAAACAAAAAAACCACAAGGAAACAATGGAAGAAAATTCGCTCAATATGCAAACATTGTTTATTCGCCCTATCTGAGCTCTTAGTCTTGGCTCACTCCCTTTTTGCGGCACAATCTCATTACATACACCTTTTTATATACAAACCCTAATCGACAAATACTTAAACACGTATATTCATTTGTTGCATGTCCACAACTAGTCATTCCTGCACTCAAGCAGGTCACTTCAGTTGACAGATTTCACTTCCTTTGTTCGACCAAACTAACAAGCGGGCATTCCTAACTACTACATTTACTTAGGTGCATTTCAAAATATTTGTATCGCTAAACCCTTGCACCCCTAAGAGATCAGTGGTGGATTACGAGATTAGTCTTGAGGCCTAATCCCATTGCTACCATCACATATCTCAAAAATTTACCTTTTAAAATTTGTACGTTCTAAATTCAAGTAACCCCTTACAAAATTTAGCTTACCATTGTTCAATTTTATGCTATAGGAGGAAATATATGTACTTACTATGTTCCAATAACTTTTTCGGTGTTTGCTTCAAGTCTATCTATTGCCAATATTCTAGCCATACCGAAATCTGATATTTTTGGCTTCATATCTTCGTCTAATAAAACATTAGTAGCCTTCAAATCTTTGTGAATGGCAGTCAATCTTGAGTATTCTTGTAAATATAAAAGTCCTTGAGTAATTCCCTCAATGATATGAACACGCTTTCTCCAATCCAAAATAAACCTTCTAAAGGGATCTGCATCAAATTCAATTGCCAACAATCATTGAGAAAAAAGAAAATTTATGCACAAAATTACAGATAAGACTTCACACAGTACCAAAAAGGTAGTAGTCCAAGCTTTTATTTGGCATGTACTCATAGATCAACATCTGTTCTTCTCTGTCACTACAAAATCCCAAAAGTCTTACAAGATTTACATGTTGGAGTTTCGCTGTAAGCATAACCTCATTCCTGAACTCCTCATATCCTTGAGTGGATTCTTTCGAAAGCTTCTTCACCGCAACTTCCATTCCATTATGCAGCAAAGCCTGGCCAAAAAAAATTGTGTTCCGCACAATTATCCAGGGAGACCAAATTGCAATAGAAAAGGTAATTACCTTGTAAACAGGACCATATCCACCTTCACCAAGCTTATTTTCAAATGAAAATCCACCTGTGGCCGCTTCTATTTCATGAAAACTATAAGTTATCAGATTATGAGCATTGCTGTTAAAATCCCCAGTTGCAGATGGGTCATCTATTCTCTTCTTTGATCCTTTCGATTTGAGCTCTCTTAGCCAGAAGTAATATAAGCCTAGAAGCAGAATAGCAGCTGCAGTTGTAGACAAAACAATTGCCCATAGGTGCCACTTATTTCCTCCAATCTTATTACCCTCTTCAGCTGAAAAAATATTTCCCTGTATTAACTGGAGTTCCCATGAAATATCTTAATGCAAATCATTGTCAATCAGTTAAATTTTGAACGCGCCAGTGTCAAATTGGGTCATTTGTCAATACAGCTGGCCTAATTACTGTCAGTACCTGTCAAGTTATTGCAGTCCCCTGTCCTATATACCATTGTTTTTAGATCCAGACCGATCAAAAGGCCGGTCAGATTTGTGATATTAGAATGATGGTTAATTATTATGACCCAATGGTTGAACCAAGGTTCGACACTATTCAACCGGCTGAAGGCCAGGTCAAAAACCATGACCTCAACCAGATTTGGCACCTGGTGAATAGGTAAGTCATAGTTCTGCCTCACGAGTTGGCTAAGGCATTAACCATGATATAAACCTTTTTTTTTTTTTTACACTTGAATATGCATAGAAATAATGGAACCGATTCCATGGTGAAATAAGTTCTGATCTCTTACCTGCAGCTTGAGAAAGTATCCAGTTGTCATCGTAGGCGACCTGCCACACACCGTAGCCTAGTAAGTTCTCCTTGGCATAAGCAACCTTAGTTCTGATAACCTCTACATCATCAAAACCAATCCAAGTTGTCCCAACTGTGCAGTAGTTCACAACATAAGTTGCGTTGTACATAACATTGGCCCCATGTGTCTCAACATAATTCCTGACGCGCTTGTAATTTATGGCTCCACTTTTTGTAATGGCTGGCCCTGTTGCTGCTGCACCAATGCCATTTTCCATGGGGTTTACAAGCGTCCACGCATAACCATAGAAAGGCAAACCCAAAACCATCTTATTAGCAGGAAATCCTCTGCTAATCCAAGCCCTTATACCATGATCAGTATTAACATTACTGTTTGGATCATACAGAGCAGCCTGAGCCGACGTAAAATTATGCCCCTGAGGGGTGTAGTAGTCGTAAGCCAGAATATTAGCCCAATCCAAGTACCGTTCCATCGCTTCTAGAGGGAACCTCCCTGAATCTAAACCTGCTTGGAGATAAATAGCTGCAGTCAATATAAGTTGTGCATAGCTAGAGTTTCCAGCCTCTAACTTGATAGCAGCTCGCCACTCTTGAAAGAGAACTCCCATGTTATGCATATCAGAGCTAGAGTTTGCGGATACCCAACAAAGATCCAAGCCCTGGAAGCCATAAAGCCTGGCGGTTCTTATTGAAGAGTCGATAAAAGTTTTCCTGGAAGACGAATTACTCACCATTGCAGAAAAAGTTGAGTAGTTGGCACCTCCACCCCCAATTGATAGAAGAGTGGAGACTGATGGGTTCTTCCGTTTCACAGTGTCTGTGAAGTTGGGGAACAGTTTCTCGTCAGACTCGGACACAGAGAGTTCATACGAAGTTGAATTTACCTCAGCAAATGCACAATAAAGGTGAGTATAAAAAGCAGAATTTATGCCTGAACTCGGCAATTCGCTGCGTGAGTACCAGTAACCAGCTTTAACCCAAGTTTGTGACTTCGCAAAGTACGACTTGAAAGTGAAGAAAACAAGAAACACCCCAAGGATAACTTTTTTAAGAGCCATTAATGATATTCTCTGTCTAAAGGGAAATTTATGATGATGCCCCAAGAGCCGTCATGGAAATATCTTGTATGGTTTTTGATGCTATTTATATCCAAAGGCATTGGGCCAAAGGACATTTTCCCACCCATAGTTTGAGGCGGGGACAAATTCCCACCCGCCTAAGTTTAAAAGCCCGAACTCCCACCCTCCATCCAATTTTCCATCCAATTTCATTAACCCATTGGATGAAATGACAAAAATACCCTTATTAATAAAAATTTATAATAAAAATATAAAATATTATTTAAATATATTAAAAATTTAAAAAAAAATTTAAAAATTTTATAAAATAAAAAAAATATTTAATTTAAAAAAATAAAAGCCAGCCTCCTCCGCCTGAAACCTTGGCCAGAAACGGCCGTTGGGGCCAAAGCTGGCCATCTCCAGCCGTTTCCGACCTTTTTTTTTGCCGGAGGAGGCCAGGAGGCCAGATCTGGCGGCCTCCGTCGATTCTGGAGGCCAGATCTGGCCTCCCTTGGAGCAGGTGGCCGGAACGGCCACCTGGTTCTATTAACTAGGCCACCGCCGTCGGCACGGCGGTGGTGGCTGGTTTTTATTTTTTCAAAATTAAATATTTTTTAAAATTTTATAAATTTTAATATATTTTTATATATATTTAAATATTATTTTATATTTTTATAAATTTTAACTCTAAAATGACAAATTTGCCCCTTGACTCACTGTTGACTATTAGATTTAACAGTCAATGGGTGGGAGTTCGGGCTTTTAAACTTAAGCGGGTGGGAATTTGTCTCCGCCTCAAACTATGGGTGGGAAAATGTCCTTTGGCCAAAGGCATTGATTTGTTGCATTCTATTAATAAATAAACTCTATTACTGGCAGGCAAGACTGGCTCAACAATATTTATAAGGCTAAACAATAGTTATTTTAGTGACTCTAATATAAATATAAATATAAAATAAAATATAATACTCTTTTAATTTTTTTTTTCTAAATATGATTTATACTATTACATTATATAAAAATTACAAAAAAAAATACTATTCTTTGTATAGAAATTTTTTTTAAATTAACTAAATGCATAAATAATAAATAATTCTTTAGAATTTATAAGATTCAATTACTATATTTATTAGTCTATTTTGGAATTTGAAATGATTCAATAACTACATTTATTAGTCTTAATAATTATTATTATTAAATTAATAACAAGATGTTGTGATCTAAATAATAAATATGTTTTTTAAATTAAATTATACTTTATACTTAAAAATATTTGAGACATTTTTCCTTTTTCATGGAGCCCTAGGCATAGGCCTTGCTAGACTATTCCTTCAACCAAGCCATAACACAGGTCCTGATTGACTCCAACTTTAAAAGGTCCAAGATATGATATTAAGTCAATACTACGTATCGAAGACATAAGGATAAAAGTTTTTTTAAATGAAAGGATTTCCATGTTGAGTGGGAGCAATTCACTGAGCTGACTTTACTTGTCATCCAATACCTTGTGACATTCCTTAAACCATAAATGTTAAGGAGTTTGTCGCTAGTATAAAACATCTGACAAAACAACAGTAACTTAATTAATGAGTAATATAACTCTAAAAAATATGACATTTCCAAAGGAACCAAAGTTTATTAACATAGGGTTGGTCTAAATAAGTGAGAGTCCAAATTAAGAGATGAGGGCACAATGAGATAATTTCATAATGATAACAAGAGAGGCAAAAGTGTACTAATTTTGCATCATATGTTAAAATCTGACATTAAAATGTTGGAGCCCTTCGGAATTCCAAATTTTAGCTCAATGCAATCTGTCTAAGGGGGATTGTGGATAGGTAATAAAATTGTGGATAGATAATAAAATGAGCGTTTTAGAGACGTTATTTAGTCAGTAAGGGCGTGGTTTTTACTGCATTGCTTATGACTTTGTGCCTACATGATAAGCTTAAATATTTTCGTTTTTCTTTTGCAGTTGATAAATAAGACAGTTGGATTCAATATCTAATCAAAAAACCTGAAATTTTTAGCAATGAGAACAAGAAAAGACTGAAAAATAGCAATTGATAATGACATTACTAAGGAAGCATCCTGTATCGTTTTTTTCAAATGATTTCTTAAATAATTGATAATAAAAAATAAAATGGATGAAAAAAGTTTTTATCTATATATGACTGGATTACCTGCTTTTGAAGAGATGATACTTGATTATTACGTTAAATAGAGTTATTGAATTAAGGTAATCCTTTTATTTGGAAAATAAGAGGTGGAAGAACATTAATTTTCAAATTCCATTTGGAAGATGCAATACGGTTTTTTTTTTTCTTTTTTACAAACTTACACAGTGTCCTTATAGTATGTTTTATTATTGTTATTATTGTTAAGGAAAATATTTTTTATTTTTTAATAGTTAGTGAAAAAGACTATATTAAGTAAATTAAAGTGATGGAAAGATTCTTCCAAATACACAAGTCTTGGTCAATGGTTTTTAACATGGCTGGAGCCTTATGGAATTCCAGATTTTAACTCATAATGCATCAGTCTCTCACAAATCTAGGCAATGATTGTTGACAGACTTGGAAAATTAGGAGCTTTCACATAATTTTACCAATAAAATAGTCTTGATATTTATGATTAGGATCAATAAAAGAGAAAAGAAATCATGTCCATCATATGTCAAAGAAATATTAATGCCTAGCTTTGAAGCAGCCAGCGTGACCTGGAAAATTAAGCTATGTTCACAACACTGTTAGAAAAAATTGATAGTCCTCTAAGTCAGCAGTCATTGTAATTGTAATGTTTAGCTCACGTATTGTTACTGTGCCTAATATGAATGAGAAAAAGAGGTAATTGTTGCTTTCACGTTAAGAGTCCTAGAAACAAAGACTAAACTGGAAAATGCAGCAACTTCCACTAAATAAAAAGTTCAACAATAAATAAAAGTCCAAAAAACAATTTGCAAGGTAAGAAAAAGTTCATAGTCCTTTATTTCAATAATCAATGTAACTGAATGCCTAGCTTCCATAAATTCTCAAGTAGCCAGCTTGACTTGGAAAATTAAGCTATGTTCACAACACTGTTAAAATAAGTTCGTTGTATTCTAAGTCAATAATCAATGTAATTGGAAAGCTTGTAATATGAATGAGATAAGGCGGCAATTGCTGCATTCACATTGAAAGTCTTAGAAACAAGGACAAAACTCGAAAAGAATATGTTCAAACTTCTAATAAATAAAAAGTTGAAAATTTTTTTTCCACGAAAATAATACACTAATTTTGACTCTAAATTGATTGAAGAAGATAATAAAATATAACTTTTTTAGACACAAGTGAGATCCTATAAAATCATTATATGTTTATAATAGATTAACTAGGGTTGCATCTTAAATATTATTATGAAGTACTTACAAGATGTTTCCATGAAAAAAAAATAGAAATTAAATTAATCGTAAAACATGTGTAGTAATAAAAATTAAAATAATGGTAAGTAACATGTGTAATTGTCAACCAATTATATTTTAATAAATTGATTAAAATATTTTCAACCAAAAAAATAAAAAACTATAATAAATATTAAAAAAAGAATTACAAATTACTTTTAAAAAAATAATAAAAATGCACAAGTCTTTTTTGAGGAAAACCTTGCGTGGGATTAAATCCTTTGATCTTTTTTTTTTTTTTCCCTCGTAAGGTTCTTCCAAGCGCACAAGTCTAGGTCTGCGGTTTTTGGGATGGTGGAGCCTTTTGGAATTCCAAATTTCAACTCATAATGCAATTAGTCTCTCAGGTAGTAATGGAAAAAAAGGGCTTGCAACCAATTCTACATCTTTTCTTTCAGCTAATTAACTACAATTTCTTTTGGAAATTGGGTTCATTTCACATTGCTTCCAAGAGAGATTTTAATGATAGATATTAATTTGAAAACAAACTTAAGCCTAGTTATGTTGGCTTATGAATTAATTCTCCATATTTTGTTTTAGCTAATGAATTCTACCAATTACATCAAATTGGAAAATAAAATTATGCATGCAACACTCTAAAAAAGAATTGATAATTGTGTAACTCAACATATAAGAATTCAAGTAAATTTAAACTTATCGACCAAATTGCATTCGATATTTCTTAATCTCTTTCGTATTACTGGATGAAATTGATTAGAAACCAGTTCTCCATTTTTTTCAGCCTATTAATTCAACCAATTACATCTACTTGGAAAATGAAGTTACGTATGCAACACTCTAAAAAAGAAAATTGATAATTATGCAACTCAATAGCTAAGCATTGGTGGATAGCTCCTGTAAATTTGAACTTGAAGTCCAAGATGTGTAAGGGATTTTTAAATTAGGCAATAAATAAATTATAAATTATAATAATTGAGAAGTAAGTTTTAAATTGCTTATTTACTAGTAATGAAATTGAGCCATATTTATTAAAATAAAAAAGTAATATTTCATATGCAAATTGCTTATTTTTAGTAATGAAATTGAGTCATATTTATTAAAATAAAAAATAATATATCATATGCAAATTGCTTGTACAAATAATTTCTCACAGATTGATGTAAAAATTTCTACTTTTTTTCGTTTGGATGCATAGTATATTATTTTTATATTATGAGTCTTTTTTTTTCTTTTAAACAATATGACATTAAATGTAGGGATACCGAAAGCTGAGCAAATTGTTAATACTTTTCAATTTGTTGACTAAAAAATTGCTGATCATAAAAAAATAGAAAGATTTTATTATTGGAAAATATGTGGAAATCCAAGGGAAGTGGAGTATCATTGTGTTATTAATAAAGTGAAGGCAATTTGTTGTGAGTCACCGGAGTATTATATAGTCTATTATTCTGATCAGACCTGAGTCATAAGTGGCTTTCGGTGTTGTTAGTAACGAAGTTGATTTGTTTAGGTGAGAGATGTTGGGATAAAGAGAGAATTGCTCTCCTACAACTCAGACCTTTTTTCAATTACTATGATTCTAGTTACAATCGTCACAAATTTTACAATTAGGTAAAGAATTTAGACGATTGTAAATGGGATGAAGTTGAGTGTGATGACATCACTTTGTCAATTGATTGTTTAATTATCTACGTGTTTATAATTGCTTGATAATTATTTGATTCATTATTAGACGTTGATATTAGCGGTGGTTGAATACTATTTCTTGAGGAGGTTTCATTTGTTGTTGTTGTTATGATCACAACATTAGATATGTCGATTTTTTGTTTGTATTTGATATTAAAACTACTTGCGGATTGACGTAGGATGACTTATATTATCATTGGATATATGCACAAGCTATTATTTTGTGTTTTGAATCTTCCCTAATTAATTTGTTATATTTTAGTTTAATGTTGCATCTCCCTTATGTATATTTAATATTTTGTAATAATGGCAAGTCCTAATTTGAAAATTATGTACCCCCATTCCTTATTGATGTAATTTAATCAATTAATTTCTTTTATGAATATAACCTGTCTTATTGCAAGTTTAATGTGGGAAATTTAAAAATACAATGACCTAATTAAAACAAGTCATATAGTAGAGGTCAGCCTTTAAGTTAGGCAACGTGAGTATCTAACACTTTTTCATGTCATATCATAACTCTCCGAATCCGACCATTGTGTTGGTAAGGTTGGTCAAGGTCCTTCGCAAGGTATTCAAACGTTTCCTACCTTGTTACCTTTTTCCAATTATAACTTGGGTAGCAACTCCTAAACAACTCCATAATGCACCAAAAACTGATTATGTGCTTCTCTTAGTTATAGTTAGGATAACCAAATAAAAATGATAAATCTTACTTGACATAATGTGCCAAAAACCCGTCAAAGCAGTTTTCCCTAGCACATTAAATACACTTCGGTTGGTGTCACCTTATAATAGGTAAAAGTCACTACTATTTTTATTGAGGAATCAATGCAGGACTTTATGTGAGAAGAACTGCTTATCATTGAAGAAAAGATTGAATATTTTGCATCTTGACCCCGAAAAGTCTGACTACTTTGCCTCTTTTCCCAGAATGGAGAGCAGTGTAGTGACCGATGGACTCTTTTCTTTCAGAGTCTGTGTGAAGGTGGAGAAATGTTGTTCATATTTTTTGATATAAAGAGTTCATAGCAGGTAGAATTCACAGCAGCAGAAGAACAAACAAGGCGAGTGAAAAGAGAGAAATTAATGCTGGAAACCGGAAACTCTGATGCACAAGAATAAAACCAACCCTGATCCAATCATTCTGCACCATTGAAAGGCACAGTTGCAGAGGGAAAAATATATATATATAAAGAAACCAAAAATGTTAACAATCGTGGATACCATTTGCAATTTTGCTTGAAACTGAACTTGTAATCTGACCCTGAAAGACAGAATCAATATAATCTCCTAGATCCAACTTGCCGTGCCAAGTAAGGTATAGAGAGACAGCTTTAAATTGATTTTTCCCGTTAGGAAACAAACAACTCGTGCTAAAACTCAGAGAAATTGTAAATAAAATAACGCATCCATCATTCTGGAGTGAAATTGATAATAAGCCGCAATTCAATGTGAATTAGAATAAATCCGATAATGTTGTTCAGATTCATAAGAATATGTATTCCTATTGATTTTGTTATTGTTATTAAAAAAATTCAGCCTTTAAAAGAAAAAAGGCTTGTCACGATGTCAAGTGCAAGGTATGGGGCTGTGGATGGTTTGTTACAATTTCAAGTGCCCCAAGTGCAAGGTGTGGAGGTTTCAGGAGTGAAATTTGTGTAGTTTTAGACTCTAATGTCAATTGCTAGCTTCAGGGAGTGGTTCTCCCACAGTTTGTTTCACAGTCAAGAGAACTCCCATGCTATAGATATCAGAGCTTAAGTTTGCAAAAACCCAGCAGAGATCACCCTGGAAGACATAAAGCCTGCCAGTTCTTACAAAAGACCAACGAAAGATTCACATTATAGGATTCTTATCTCTTATCAAACCGTACTAAGATTCAGAAATTCTAAAGCAGCTCTCCCTGAATTAAACTTATGAGTTTGGGGAGATTGCCTACTGCACTCCTGTCCACTTATTGGGAAAAAGAGCCCACGCCCACTGACTGGGTAGTAGGACCCTCTATAAGGCAGCGTAGCGCATTATAGACAACGCGATTGTCAATTTCGACACAATCATCTACCTACAACTTCTGAAATGGTTGTCTCATTGAATGTTACTATAGTTACTTTGTCTTCATCGGCTTGTTTTGAGAAAGCTGGCTTCTTTGGACTCATTATGCCTGAGCTTTCATTTTTAAGCATTGAGGAAACTTCTAACTTGGATGGTCTGTCATTTGGATTTTCCTGGACACACAGCAGAGCTATCTGCAAGCATTTTATTAATTTGCAGGAGGAATCAGTATCATCTAGTGATGGATCCATAAACTCCATGCCTTTTTCTTCTCTCCAGAGCGCATATGCCTATAATCAATTAACAAACACCAATTATTAAATTCAAATGCCAAATTTTCAACTAATCAACTACTGTCCTCACCAAGAAACTTACATAATCCAGCAGGGTTAAGTTTTCTTCAGGGCCGTATAGAACAGAAACCCTGTTTCCACTTATTATTTGTAGCAGTAGAACCCCAAAACTGTACACATCTAATTTCGTCGAGTATAAGCCTCTTTTAACATATTCAGGAGGAATATAGCCACTGCATTGAACCATACATCAGATTTTATATATAGATAGAGAGAGAGAGAGTTACAAAACCAACGAATACGGAAAAAAAAAAAAAAACAACGGGAAGCAATGGAAAAAAATTCACTCAACATGCAAGTATTGTTTATTCGCTCTATCTGAGCTCTAAATCTTGGCTCGCTCCCTTTTAGCGCCACAATTTCTCTCTACATAAACCATTTTATATACAAACCCTAATCGACAAATACCTAAACACGCATATTCGTTTGTTGCATGTCCACAACAAATTACTCCTGCACTCAAGCAGGTCGCTTCGGTTGACAGATTTGACACCCTTTGTTCAACCAGACTAACAAGCAGGCATTCCTAACTACTGCATTTACTAATGTACATTTCAAAATATTTGCATTGCTAAACCCTTGCACCCCTAAGAGATCAGTGGTGGATTGCGAGATTAGTCTCTATTGAAAATTAAAAGATAAACATAAAATGTGTAAATTTTCTTCACTCTATTGATTCAAGCTCAGTACAGTGCGTTTATATAAATTGTTTCTCTAAACAGTAAATTGCCACATGGCAGGACACCTCATGCAGTTAGTTATAAGAAATAATTCTAGATATTTCCTAGTCTTCTAGAATTTTATTTCTGCTTGATCTGATGGTGTTGGTATAGCTTGCTGATCTGATGGTGCTGATGCATTTTGCTGATCTGATGGTGCTGTTTGTATTGGCTTAATACTCCCCCTCGATCCAAGCGGCACTGGAGTGACAGTGAGGCTTGATCGAAGCTGAGCAAATCTGGAGGAGGACAACGGTTTTGTGAAAATATCAGCAACCTGATCCTTGCTAGAAATAAAGGAAACTAGGAGGGATTTTGCAGCAACTCGATCTCGAACGAAATGAAAGTCGAGAGCAACATGCTTTGTTCTGGAGTGGAGGACTGGGTTGACTGACAAGTAAGTTGCACCAAGATTATCGCACCACAATGTGGGAGGAGCTGTGAGAAAAATACCAAGTTCCTGCAAAAGAGATTGTAACCAAAGAAGCTCACAGGTGGTGTTAGCAATAGCTTTGTACTCAGCTTCAGTAGATGACCGAGCAATTGTTGGTTGTTTCTTAGAGGCCCATGAGATTAAATGAGAACCAAAATAGATACAAAAACCTCCAGTGGATTTGCGATCATCAGGGCATCCAGCCCAGTCAGCATCCGAGAAGGCAGATAAATGAAAAGAAGATGATGGCTTGAAATGCAGACCAAAATCAGGAGTATGATTAAGGTAACGAAGGATACGTTTAACAGCCTGCCAGTGGGGAAGGCGTGGAGCATGCATATATTGACAGACCTTATTAACGGCAAAAGAAATATCTGGTCGAGTAAAGGATAGATATTGAAGGCTACCAACAACACTACGAAAGAGTTGGGGATCCTCAAAGGTACTGCCATCCAGAGCAGTTAATTTAAGAGAGGAGGACATGGGAGTGGAAACAGGTTTAGCCTTATGCATATTGGTTCGAATTAAAAGATCAGAGACATATTTTGACTGAGAAAGAAATAAGCCTGTAGAGTTACGATGGACTTCTATGCCTAAAAAATAGTGCAGCGGGCCTAAGTCTTTAACAGGGAAAAAATTATGCAAGGCTGAAATAAAATCAGTAATAAGAGATGAATGTGAGCCAGTAACAAGTATATCGTCAACATAAACTAAAACAAAAAGCGAGTCAGCACCAGAGTGAAAAATAAACAAAGATGAATCAGCCCGAGAAGCAAGAAAACCAAGAGATATAAGTTTATCAGAGAGTTTTGCAAACCAAGCCCGAGGTGCTTGTTTTAAACCGTAAATGGATTTTTTTAACTTACAAACATGATGAGGATAATCTGGATTCACGAACCCAGGAGGCTGCTGAATGTAAACTTCATCTTCGAGGTCTCCATGCAAGAACGCGTTCTGGATATCTAGTTGGTGGAGAGGCCAATTAAAATGAACAGCAAGAGAAAGGATAAGACGGATTGTTACAGGCTTGACCACAGGGCTATATGTTTCAGAATAATCAATTCCAGGATGTTGGTGGAAGCCTTTGGCCACAAGGCGAGCTTTGCGGCGTTCAAGAGTGCCATCAGCTCTCCTTTTAGATTTAAAAACCCATTTGACCCCCAAAATATTAAAAGAAGGAGAATATGGAACCAGCTCCCATGTTTGAGTCTGAAGTAAAGCTTGGAACTCAGAAGACATGGCTTCACGCCATTCAAGATATTTTGAGGCTTCTGAGAAGGTAGGTTCTTCAGGAATTAAAGCAGTGGTAAGAGAGGCAGAGGATTTATGGGTTGGCCAAGGAATAGTGCCATCGGTACGATGAAGAGGGCGATGAATGTTGTCTTTTGCTCGGGTAACCATGGGATGTGAAGGTGCAAGTGATGAATTAGGATCATGTGAGGGTACAGGTGATGAAGAGGGAAGATTGGGTGATTTAGTGTGAGATACTGGGGAATTTGAAGGAGAAGAAGGGGAGCAAAGTTGCGGGTCAGAAGATGGACTGGAAGGTTGGTGTATAGGAGATAAGTTATTAAAAGGTGGGCCATATGAAGCTAAAGATGGGCTTGATGGGTTTAGTGTATCAGAAGATGGACCAAGCTGGTTTTGTGTGTTACGAGATGAGGGCTGAAAAATAAAAGAAGGGCTTGGTTGTGAACTTGAGTTAGAGGAAGAAATGGGCTGCTCAGCAAAGGGAAAAAAGGTCTCATTAAAAGTAACATCACGTGAAGTGTAGAGCCGACCTGTTGGTATGTGAAGGCAATTATACCCTTTATGATCAGCAGAATAACCCAGGAACACACATTGTTTAGAACGAAAGGAGAGTTTGTTTTTGGAGTAGGGTCGAAGGTTGGGCCAACAGGAAGATCCAAAAACCCTGAGAAAGGTGTAATCAGGTGGTTGGCTGAATAAAATCTGAAAGGGAGAAAGATGATTTAAAATAGGTGTAGGGAGGCGATTTATCAAAAAAACGGCAGTTTGGAAAGCCTCAACCCAATATTTCTGAGGGACAGAAGCGTGAGAGAGTAAAGATAAACCAGTATCAGTTATTTGGCGATGTCTACGTTCAATACTACCGTTTTGTTCATGAGAGTATGGACATGTAATTCGATGAGAAATGCCAAAGGTTTGGAAAATTGTGTGAAGAGGACGAAATTCCCCACCCCAATCAGTTTGAATAGAAGTGACAGAGGTATTAAAAAAATTTTGAACAAATCGTAAAAAAGCAAGAGTAATAGATAAGACATTAGATTTAATTTGAAGGGGAAAAAGCCAAATGTATTTGCTGTAATCATCTACAATGGACAAATAGTAACGACAACCATTAGTAGAAATAATTGGAGCAGGGCCCCAAACATCCATAAACAAAAGTTCAAAAGGTTTCTTAGATCTAGAAGGAGAGGAAGGATGCGGTAATGCATGTGTCTTGGCTTGAGAACAGGCAGAGCAAAATTGAAGAGGAGCGGCAGGCGAAACAGGAAGCTGAAATTTTTTGAGGGTGAAAGCTGTAACACGGGAAGATGGATGTCCCAATCTGGCGTGCCAGATCTGAGGTGAAGTTCGTTCTCCAATGAAGGCGGAAGGTATGGTAGAGTGATTAATTGTAGAGGTGGGGCTGGACGATGGTAAGACATAGAGCCCGTTCTCAACGGATCCTCGAAGAAGAACTTCCTGGGTGCGAGAATCCTTCACAAGAAAAAAAGTGGAGTGAAATTCAAAAAATACACAATTATCTTTGCAAAACTGATGAACAGATAATAAATTTCGATTAATAAGAGGAATATGAAGAAGATTGTGTAAGAGAAATTTGCCAGAAGAGGTATTTAGATGGCCTGAGCCGACATGCTGAATTGGAAGGGATGAACCATCCCCAATGCTGACTTGATCTGATCCTTGATAGGAGGTAGCATCTAGATTTAAATTGGCTAATTCATTTGTGAAATGATGAGTGGCAGCCGAGTCTGGATACCAGCTATTTGAAGGTGAAGTTGAAGGTGGAATGGAAGTGTAATTTGCAACCATTGCCGGAGGAGCAGGGGCTTGGTACGCTTGGTTAAATCTGTGGTAGCAGGTGAGTGCTGTGTGGCCAACTTTAAGGCATACTTGACATGTGGGTCGAGAATCACTTTTGTTAGAGAAGTAATTTGAGGAATTTGAACCACCACGGGATGAAACACCTCGTCCCCGTCGACCACCACGAAAAGAGGACGAACCACGACCACGAAAAAATGATTGAGTTGTTGGAGATGCTTGTCGAGCAGTGACATTTGCAGAGAGAAGAGAACCAGATAAAAGAGTGTGGGTCTGGTGCTCAAGTCGGGACTCATGGTTTAACAAATAACTATAAATCTGATGGGGCGTGAGGGGCTCAGATCTGGTGATGAGTGAGGTGACCAAGGATTCATAATCTGTACCAAGTCCAGCCAAAAGATAAGTTGTAAATTCCAGGTTTGTGAGAGGTTTACCAGCTGCACTCAAGGTAGCAGCAAGGGCTTTGGTTTTGTTGAAATACTCAGTGATTGATTCTGAACCCTTCTTTAAAGAAGCTAGTCGTAACTGAGTCTGTACAATGTGTGCTGAAGACTGGGCTGCAAATAAATCTTGCAAAGTAGTCCAGATTTCGTGTGAAGTAGTGCAATCCAATACTTGAGCAAGAACTTGATCTGTCAAAGAAGAATTAAGAGCAGAGATAATCAATTGATCTTGGAGAACCCACTGTATATGAGCAGGATTAGGTTGTCCATCGATCAATGCAACAGGTGCCAAAACAGAACCATCAACAAAACCGAAGAGACCATGTCCACGGAGAAAGGGCACTACTTGTGCCTTCCAGAGTAGGTAATTTTCGATATTGAGTTTGATAGTAATGAAATGTGATGCTGCAGTAACTATAGAAGAAGTTGTGTTGGAGGGGTTCTGTGATATTGAACTATGTGGTGTTGAGAGGGAATTTCCATCTGAATCAGAAGTGGCCATGGATGATCAGGCAAGTTAGACGTGGGTCTTTTGCTGCTCTGATACCATATTGAAAATTAAAAGATAAACATAAAATGTGTAAATTTTCTTCACTCTATTGATTCAAGCTCAGTACAGTGCGTTTATATAAATTGTTTCTCTAAACAGTAAATTGCCACATGGCAGGACACCTCATGCAGTTAGTTATAAGAAATAATTCTAGATATTTCCTAGTCTTCTAGAATTTTATTTCTGCTTGATCTGATGGTGTTGGTATAGCTTGCTGATCTGATGGTGCTGATGCATTTTGCTGATCTGATGGTGCTGTTTGTATTGGCTTAATAGTCTCTAGGCCTAATCCCTTTGCTACCCTCACATATCTCAAAATTTTACCTTTTAAAATTTGTACTTTCTAAATTCAAGTAACCCCTTACAAAATTCAGGTTACCATTATACAATTATATGCCATAGGAGGAAATTTATAAACTTACTATGTTCCAACAACTTTTTCGGTGTTTGCTTCAAGTTTATCTTTTGCAAATACTCTAGCCATGCCAAAATATGATATTTTTGGCTTCATATCTTTATTTAACAAAACATTACTAACTTTCAAGTCTCTGTGAATGATAGTCAATCTTGAGTATTCTTGCAAATATAAAAGTCCTTGAGTGATCCCCTCAATGATATGAAACCGTTTTCTCCAATCCAAAGTTAACCTTCTAAAGGGATCTGTATCAAATTCAATTGCCAACAATCAAGAAGAAAAAAGAAAAATTATGCACAAAATTACAGATGAGACTTCGCACAGTACCAAAAAGGTAGTAGTCCAAGCTTTTATTTGACATGTACTCATAGACCAACATTTGTTCTTCTCTGTCAGTACAAAATCCCAAAAGTCTTACAAGATTTACATGTTGGAGTTTCACTGTAAGCATAACCTCATTCCTGAACTCCTCGTATCCTTGAGTGGATGATTTCGAAAGCTTCTTCACTGCAACTTCCTTTCCATTATGCAGCATAGCCTGGCCAAAAAAAATTGTGTTCCGCACAATCATCCAGGGAGACCAAATTGCAATAGAATATATGGTCTAATAATTAGAAAGGTAATTACCTTGTAAACAGGACCATATCCACCTTCACCAAGCTTATTTTCAAATGAAAATCCATCCGTAGCCGCTTCAATTTCATGGAAACTATAAGTTATCAGATGATGAGCGTCGCTGTTAAGATCTCCCGTTGCAGATGCGTCATTTATTCTCTTCTTTGATCCTTTTGATTTGAGCTCTCTTAGCCAGAAGTAATATAAGCCTAGAAGCAGAATAGCAGCTGCAGTTGTAGACAAAACAATTGCCCATAGGTGCCACTTATTTCCTCCAATCTTATTACCCTCTTGAGCTGAAAAAATATTTCCTATATTAACAGGAGTTCCCATGAAATATCCTAATCCAAATCATTGTCAATCAGTTAAATCTCAAACAGGCCAGTGTTAAATTGGGTCATTTGTCAATACAGCTGGTCTAATTACTGTCAATACCTGTCAATTTATTGGAGTCCCCTGTCCTGTGAACAATGTACCATTGTTTTTAGATCCAGACCGGTCAAAAGGCCTGTCAGATTTGTGATATTAGAATGATGGTTAACCAGTATGACCCAATGGTTGAACCAGGGTTCGATACTATTCAACTGGCTGAACCCCGGGTCAATAACCATGACCTCGACCAGATTGGCACCTGGTGAATAGATAAGTCATAGTTTTGCCTCATGTGTTGGCTAAGTGACAAATGATAACATAAACCATTTTTTTTACACTTCAATATGCACAGAAATAATGGAACATATTTCATGGTGAGTAAAGCTCTGATCTCTTACCTGCAGCTTGAGAAAGTATCCAGTTCTCATCGTAGGAGACCTCCCACACACTATAGCCTAGTAAGTTCTTCTCCTTGGCATAAGCAACCTTAGTTCTGATAACCTCAACATCATCAAAACCAATCCAAGTTGTCCCAACTGTGCAGTAATTAACAACATAAGTTGCGTTATACATAACATTAGCCCCATATGTCTCAACAAAATTCCTGATGTCCTTATAGACTATGGCTCCACTAGCTCTAAAGGCTGGCCCTGTTGCTGCTGCACCAATGCCATTTTCCGTGGGGTTTACAAGCGTCCACGCGCAGCCATAGAAAGGCAAACCCAAAACCATCTTATTAGCAGGGAATCCTCTACTAATCCAAGCCCTTATACCATGATCAGTATTAACATTACTGCTTGGATCATACAAGGCAGCCTGAGCTGCAGTAAAATTACGCCGCCGAGGGGTGTAGTAGTCGTAAGCCAGAATATTAGCCCAATCCAAGTACCGTTCCATCGCTTCTAGAGGGAACCTTCCTGAATCTAAATCTGGTTGGAGATAAACAGCTGCAGTCAATATAAGTTGTGCATAGCTATAGTTTTCAGCCTCTAACTTGATAGCAGCTCGCCACTCTTGAAAGAGAACTCCCATGTTATGCATGTCAGAGCTAGAGTTTGTGGATACCCAACAAAAGTCCAAGCCCTGGAAGCCATAAAGCCGGGCGGTTCTTATTGAAGAGTCAATAAAAGATTTCCTGGATGATGAATTACTCACCATTGCCGAAAAAGAATAATATTTGGCATCTGCACCCCCAATTGATAGAAGAGTGAAGACTGATGGGTTCTTCCGTTTCACTGTGTTTGTGAACTTGGGGAACAGTTTCTCATCAGACTCCGATATAGAGAGTTCATAAGAGGTTGGATTTACCTCAGCAAATGCACAATGAAGGTGAGTATAGAGAGCAGAATTTATGCCCGCAATCGGGAACTCGTTGCCTGAGTACCAGTAACCGGCTTTAACCCAAGTGTGTGATTTTGCAAAGTACAACTTGAAAGTCAGGAAAACAAAGAACACCGCAAGGATAACTTTTTTGGCAGCCATTAATGAACTTAGATTCATCTTTTGGTAAGCTTATTCACAAGAAACTTTACTCACACACAGTTACAATTTGTTGTTGGGCCTATTATTTTTCACTGTTGTAATTTGACCAACCACTATTAACGGGTTGATTCAAGCTGGTAGTCAACGGTCAACTGTGTTTGAATAGTGAATGGGCCCACCTATATTTGTTTAATCAGGCTGATCCAACCTAGTCAACACCCGGTTTAGCCAACTTGATCATCAATGGTCAATGGGTTTGACCCAAACCAATCAAACGGTTATGCGGGGTTTCCATGACCTAATAATTGGATCAACTTGATCCACCCAAGATGTCAGCATGTGTGTGCACTTGCTGAATTGTGACTACATTCTCTTGAGAGGTTTTTGTAGTACGTAAAGGCACGTGCGATGGTCAGTACATGTGAAAAGGTTTTTTAGGGCTCTTGTGAGTGCATAAAGGATAGAGGAGCCACATTAGAGCATGTGAAAGGTGTAAGGTCTCATGCGAAGCACAATAAGGACATGTGACGATGCATGAATTGCACATAATGCATGTGAAAGTGTGTAATAGTGAAATGCAAATACAATGCATGGTGATGCATGAAGGGCTTGTGGTGGTATGTAAAGGCGTTTGAGGTGCCTTTGAGACTTAGTTTTGAGTTTAATTAAATTCAAGATTTAATATTGTTACAGAGTACTTTTTTTTATTATGATTGATGAATTTATAATTGTATAATATCAACTATGTAATGTGTGGCTAGTTTAGCACATTAGGCTAATATTATTGCTCACCGATTAAGATGCAATAATTTTGAGTTAAGATTGTCAAAAATAATAAGGTGTTATATCTCATGAAATTTTAATTGTAGGGTCTGCTACTATATATACCACTGTTACTAGGTCTTTTACTTATTTATGCAATTAAATAAGCTATTTATTTATTTTATATTAGAAAAAAATGCTTAACTTGATATACATAATAAGAACCCTAATTTTGCATTATATGTTAAAATCTGACATTAAAATGTTGGAGACCTTTAGAATTCCAAATTTTGACTCAGTGCAATTTGTCTAAGGGAGATCGTGGATAGGTAATAAAACCGGCCTTTTAGGGAAGTTATTTAGTCAACAAGGACGTGGTTTTCCTACATTGCTTATGACTATGTGCCTATATGATAAGCTTAATTTTTTCCTTTTCCTTTTGCAATTGATATAAGATAGATGGATTCAATATTTAATCAATAGACTTGAAATTTTTAGCAATGAGAAAAAGAGAAGATTGAAAAATAGCAATTGATAATAACATTACTAAGGAAGCATCCTTATTGTTTTTTCCAAATGATTTTTTAAATAATTGATAATAAAAAATAAAACGGATGAAAAAAGTTTATATAATATATATGGGTAGATTACTTCCTTTTGAAGAGATGATACTTGATTATTATGCTTAAATGGAGTTTATTGAATTAAGGAAATCTTTTTACTTAGGAAATAAGAGGTGGAACAACATTAATTTTCAAATTCCATTCGGAAGATGCAATATGTTTTTTTTTTTTTAAACAAACTTATACAATGTCCCTATTGTAAGTTTTATTGTTGTTATTATTATTAAGAAAAATATTTTATTTTTTAATAGTTAATGAAAAAAGACTATGTTGAATAAATTAAAGTGATGGACATTCTTAAAAGATTCTTCCAAACACACAAGTCTTGGTCAACGGTTTTTAACATGGCTGGAGCCTTTTGGAATTCCAAATTTTAACTCTTAATGCATCAGTCTCTCACAAATCTACGCAATGACTGTTGATAGACTTGGAAAATTAGGAGCTTTCGCATAATTTTAGAAATAGAACAGTCTTGATATTTTTTATCACGATCAATACAAGAGAAAAGAAATCATGCTCATCATATGTCAAAGATATATTAATGCTTAGCTTTGATAAATTCTCAAGTAGCCAGCGTGACCTGCAAAATTAAGCTATGTTCAAAACACTGCTAGAAAAAATTGAGTCTTCTAAGTCAACAGTCACTGTAATTGGAATGCTTAGCTCACGTTAAAAGTCTTAGAAAGACTAAACATAAATAGAAAATGCACAAACTTCCAATAAATAAAAGTTGAACAATAAATAAAAGTCCAACAAAACAGTTTGCTAGGTAAGAAAAAGTTAATAGTCCTTTATGTCAACAATCAATGCAATTGAACGCCTAGCTTCCATAAATTCTCAAGTAGTCAGCTTGGTACTTGGAAAATTAAGCTGAAAGCTATGTTCACAACACTGTTAAAAAAAGTTGGTAGTATTCTAAGTCAATAATCAATGTAATTGGAAAGCTTAACTTACGTATTATTAGAATCCGTAATGTGAATGAGATAAGGAGACAATTGTGGCATTCACGTTGGAAGTCTTAGAAACAAAGACAATACTCGAAAAGGAAATGTACAAACTTCTAATAAATAAAAAGTTGAGGTTTTTTTCTTTCACAAAAATAATTCACTAATTTTGACTCTAAATTGATTGAAGAAAATAATAGAATATA
>JAJEJH010001274.1:0-33647 GCA_026122585.1 Anacardium occidentale | reverse complement strand
AATATTTGCTGACTTATAATTGGAAATTTCAAAAAATTTAGATTCATTCTGCCAAGTAATCCGTCCCACACACCATCCTCTAATTGAAAAATGTCCAAATCATAGTTAGAAAGCCATAAAAATAAAATCTAATTAACTTTGTAACTATATTATTAAAATAAAAATTTAGTTAATTGCTTAAAAAAAAATCAAATTAATATTAAAATTATGTTCAAAAACTAATTTTTAAAACTAATAATTAAACACGCTTCTTAATTTTTATTTTTTTTTTGAAAATTTTTAATATCATTCAATATTCATGAAAAATTATTCAGCTCATTAAACTTTCAAATAATATGAAAGACCACTCTCCTATTACATATATTTCTAATAAAAATATAATTATATTTATGATTTTTAAAAACTTAATAATACTTTAAAGAGTTTAAAAAGAGAGAGATGTTATGATTCACATAGTGTATTTAAAATGCATGATTTATAGACTACAAACATTATCACATTAAATGATGAATATTTGGATATAATATGATATTAGATAGCGTCTACAAATACCAAGTACAATTGCATACATAAAAGAATTCAATACATATTTGATTGACATTTACCTTTATATAATTTGTTTCAAAATTAAAGTGATTTTTTACTCTGGTCCGCTATCAAATCATATTAACATAATTTTTAAATAAGTAATGTAATGTGCAATCGTATCAAATTAAATATTAATTATAATATAGTGATTTTGAATTAATAATAAAGTAAAAAATTTGCATAATGATGCATCATTATTGATATTTAAATTATTAATTATTATAACCTTAGGGAGACCCAATTTTGAGAGATAAAACTATTTCAAGCAAAACACAAAAATCTTATCAAAATTAAATATAATTTCCTATTATTTATAAATAATTTGACATTTTGAGTTAATTACCTTTAATATTTT
Organism: Anacardium occidentale; assembly: GCA_026122585.1. NCBI lineage: Eukaryota > Viridiplantae > Streptophyta > Magnoliopsida > Sapindales > Anacardiaceae > Anacardium > Anacardium occidentale. Next base: position 32,704 of record JAJEJH010001274.1, on the reverse strand, counting down.
TCTGTAAGAAACAAGGGTTGAATTTTTAGAAGCTTTTAGTGTTTTATTCTTACAGAGTCAATTGTTTTGAATTTACATAACTAATATAAATAAATTAAAAAAGGAATAAAATTGAATTCTTATACATTTTGGTCTAAGCACAGAGATTTTGGCTCTGAAGTGAACATCTTAAATTTGCCACAACGTTCCACCACCAACTTTTTCAATTTTGGCCATTCTGAATAATATTTTCCAGGATAAAAATCTGTAAACTCTGGTAGATCGTCAAGCTCCAATTTGGTTACCTGCGGAAACAAAAAATTGACAGCTGCTTCTGTTCCTTCTTCTATATCAACAATTCCCTCCAAAACCTTACAATCCCTTATCTCAATCCATTGGAGTTGCTGGAGACTTTTGGCTATTGACAAAGGAAACACATATTTTATCTTTGAACATCCCCTCAACACCAATTGTTTCAAATTTTGAAAGGGGGAAGTTGGAAGTTGGCTGTCCCAAATCTTTGTAGAAATAATATCCTTCAACATCAACACCATTAAATAGGGACAGATAACCTGCAGCCACAGCCAAAGTTAATTGTGTTGCAATTTTTAGGAACTTATATGAGAAAATTTTAAAAAGAAAGAGTACTTAATGGTATAATTGAACTGAATCTGAAAATTTAAATCACTAATGAAAAAGACACAAGAGAGAAAACTACAATTATATTTGTTAACAAATGAGAATAAACTTAAAAGAAAACAAGAATATATATAATAGAAAAATGCAATAAGTTATAGTAAATCAAACCTTTTTGTTAAAAAGTGGTGTTTGCTTATGATCGCTCTCATCATCTAAATCTCTGGCTAAGTATAAGATTTCAACATTCTTGATTCTACATAATTCTTCTAAGGAGATAGTAGAACTAAATTTAAATTCCAACTGTCTTAATGTCTCATGTTCCATGTCAATTATTTCATAATAGCTTGACATACCTCCTATTGATATTTGGTACCTTTTAAGCTCTTTGGAGAAGAAGTCCTTAGGCAAAATCTTGTTATCTTTAATATCCAATTCTAAACTGGTGAGGCTAGACAAGAGCTTTAATTCCTTAAGTATTTTAATCTTCCACTGAACATAGCATCCTTTTATATAAAGTTCTTCCAATTTGGATAACTTTGAAATCACTTTTGGAGCAATAACTTCTAATTTCCAACAACCGGTTAAATCTAACAACCTTAATTGAGAAAATTGACCAATTTCTATAGGCAACTCCTCAATTTTAGCCTGTTGCAAACTAAGAACTTCTAGCTTCTTAAGCTCTCCAATAATAGCAAAATCTTTAGTTTTGCTATCATCTAAACACAATGTTTGAAGGTTGGTCAAAAGAACAATTGATGATGGCAATGACGACTGTCGTAGTCCAACTAAATTCAATACTTTAAGCTTTGGCATCACAGTGAAGAAATCCTCCGGAATTTTAAAAGAAGAGCTCCTCATATTGGTCATATAGAAATATTCAAGATTTGGACAATCCAAATCATTTGGCCAAAGCTGACTAATAATAATACTATTACCAAGTAAGGAGATTTTTGTGCATTTTTTGAGTTTATCTCTATCCTTCCATTCTCGTTCAATGTCATTCCTTGTTGTAAACACATGGTGATCTACATACGCAATTGTTGTGGCAACAACACGAATAACATCATGCGTAGCAAATTGTCCACTTTTGAACCCATCAAGCAACAAACAAGCATCTTTGAGGTCATGAACCAATTTATCCAGTCTGTCTCGCATGTCATCCATTGTCAAGTTAGCTCCTTTAAATATATCCAGGCATACAACATGTTTGAATAAGTCTGAAATGGAAGTATTATTTTCTAGTAGACTAGAAATTAAAAAAGTTTTCTTAAGTTCATCATCTCTTAAATATTTGTAACTGAAGGCGATCTTCATGTATTCCTTTTCTAGGAGTCTCGTGAATTGTGTTGGTGAAGGAGTTCTCAGTTCTTGCAATGCAACTTTCCATTCTGATGGGTGCCTCTTGTTTTTTAATGCTTTTGCTATCGTACAAATGACAATAGGCAACCTCCCGCATTCGTTACAAATATCATTCGGTAGAGAATGCAACTCACATGTTTGAATAATATTACCTGCAAAGAGGGATAGGATTATACAAATTCCATTTACATGCATACTTTGAATTTAAAAACAAGAAAAGTTATAAATGTTGAATTTCAATCTTTTCCAAATAAATCCATCAATTTTGTTTTTTTTTTTTTTTCTAAATGAATACCGCTTTATAATATCAAATAATATTCCTCATATAACATATATATTATAACTGTTCTTTTAACTGACAAATATAATAACAAATTACTAATTCAATAATATGAGATTATCGTAGATTTAAGCAACTTAAGCTAAACTTTATTATTCTAATACTTAGAACTGATATTATAAATAAGTTTATTTTTTAAAGACATTTATTTACTATTTTATTATTCAATTCAAAGTACAACAAAAAAATTTAAAAAATAAAAGAATTAGAATGTGTTAAGGAAGAAAACATAGAAAAAAAAAAATTCCGTAACACACCTGCCATTTTGGTGAATAGGGTCCAAGCTTCTTCTTGATTTAAAAAGCCCATCCCGAAATTATTTGTGCAATCCATTTTCTCCAGCACATCTAAGTTTCTCGTTGTCAGAAGAAGTTTATTTCTTCCACGATCAACTCCGGAAGGAATTCCAAATGTTGTTGTCAAATCTAGAGGTTCCCATATATTATCAAGAATTAAAAGGATATTCTTATCCTTCATTCTTGTATATAGCTTATTTGCCATTTCACTTTCGTTTTCGAATTTCAGACCCAACTTGTCTGCAATAGCTGTTTGAATCTTCTTTGTATCAGGAGACTCTGTTACCTGCAAGACGAAAACAATATATACGCCCGATCTGAAACAGAAAATAAAGAAAACCTTAACAATATTGTATTGAATGTTTCTTTACCTCTACAAAAACAATATCCTCAAAGAGTTTCTCCTTCTCGGCATTCCTACCAACTTCCTGCACAAGAGTGGTCTTCCCAATACCACCCATCCCGTAAACACCAATTATGTAGACAGTCCCATCATTTAAAGCATCCCATACGTTCTTCACATTGGAGTTTCTTGATTCAAAAGCCAAATAATCTTCACTAGATCTAAGCCAGATATCCAGTGGATTAGTAGGAAAGGAAACTGGATCCAATTCCCTTCCTTGCTGGAGGAGTGGATCAATATCATCCTTCTTTAATTTGAATGCTTTCTTGCTTTGTTTGTAGCGGGTGATGAAGTTGGGGCACAATCCCTTGAAACATCGAGGGTTGTTTGCTTTCTCTTGAATCAACTGCTCTGCTTCAGTAATCGTCTTCTCCACTTCCTTCTGCCATTCCTTAACATTCTTCTTAATCTTTTCCACATTTCTCTCAGCTGCAGTAACCTTCTCTTGAACTTCCTCTCTTGTATTCTTCAGCTTATCAACTTCCTTTCCGAGATTTTTGAAATTGGCACTATACTTGTACAAGTACTTAAATTGACGCCAAATTGGGGCAGCCAGCCACTGGCCAACTTGAAGGACAGGACTCACCACACTCCGGATACTCCCAGCAAAATCAACCATTTTTTTTTTACTTTTTTCAAGTTTGAAAAACAGAAGTAAAGAAAATGAAAATAATTAAAACACAACTGCCGAAATTAACAATAAATAAGAGAAACGATTTTTTTTTTTTTTCTGGATAAAGGAGAAATAACTGAAAGCAATTTTTTTTTTTTTTTTTTGGTTTTGAAGAAATTAGATATATTAAACAGAAATTCTTTTTTTCAAAGCAAAAGAAAAAGCTGAGAGAAAGTAACAGGGCAAATGAGGTGCAAACTCGAGAAAAAGGGAAGGGGTTTCAGAGAGGTTTGTGAGTGATTGAAAGAGAAGAAAACTGAAATGATGGAAAGAGATTACAATGAACCAAATTGAATTGATAAGATTCATTATCAAGACAATCAAAGTTGCACAAAATTCAATTCGTTGACTTGTGGTGCAAAATGAAGGATAGAGAATGACAGAGATAATTAATTAATCTAACAAAAGTGATATGTTATACGGCGAGGTATAACTTGATTTGAAAAACTGACTTGTCAAGAGAGGGTACCTACCCTTATAAACCATACCAAAGGTTCATTCCTAAGCGATGTGAGACTTACCACACATCATACTCCACCCCACTCCTATAGGACGTGGGCCACCACCACGGGGTCCACCAAGCTCCCACGCGGTTAAAATGTCAGGAGCCTTGAGCTCTGATACCAGATGATATGTTACAAGGTAAAGTAGAACTCGATTTGAAAAACCAGCTTATCAAGTGAGGGTGTCTACACCCTTATAAACCACACTAAAGACCCATTCTTAGATGATGTGAGACTTACTACACATCAAAAAGTCAACTTACCACACATCAAAAAGCCAACGCATTGATCTCTCATTCGTCTTCACAGGTGGAAAATGAAGAAGAAAGTAGTAGTAGGTAGAGAAGACAATTAATCTGACAAATACAAAGGCACCTTACAGGAAGCAGCCACATGACACAGACTCGCCGGCCTGCCTTTACATTTCAAAAATGTATATTTTCCATGCTTTTTTTTTTTCAAATATTATAATTTTATTTTATATCTTATTTTTGCAAATTATTATTATTTTTGTCTTTTTCTTTTTTTTTCAATCTTTTTAACTCAATTCAATTGATTGTTCGGAAAATGGAAGATGTCACAAAAATATCTAAACCCAAAAATGTCATCCAAACTCAAGGCTTTGTATTGCCTTTTACTGTTAAGATTGAACTGAATTAAATTAATTTTGTTCAGTGTTTAGCTTTATTCGAATTAAAGTTTCAAATTAATAATTTTATTGATCTTTATTATTTATCTCATTGATAATATTATTTATTTTGTTAATAATCTTTTATGATAATTTTTATTAGTTCAAACAAGCCCATCTCTAGCTAACTATTATAAATTCGAAACAATCTCTAAAAACTTATTGTAATAGAAGATTCCAACCTGTCACCAAATAATAGACACATTTCATCACAAACCAGTACCATTTTATCTTCTTCAATTTTTGTATTAGCTCCACCTCCATGAAAAAAAAATTATACATCCATAATTTGACTAACCATAGAGTAAAGTAAATCAAAAAGACTGATTTTCTGATAAATAAGAAATAAATTAAAATTCATGCACAAAAAATATGAAAAATCCTTAATAGAATTTCTACTGTATAAAAATATGAATCCTATTGGGAAGAGAAGTGCAAGTATAAATTAAACATCTTTACAGAGGAACAGCCCGAAATAAATAAAGTAAAAGGCTGGTTTTTTGAGTACATAAACAGACAGGCATGGCAACAATGACCATTTTCATTCCAAAAACCATTAATGTATACATCATCATACATGGAAAACCTTCTAATGTGTCATCAAATAAACTTGTTGGAGCCGGGGTAGTACTAAATTTCTGATAAAATGTTTCTCTCTAATTTCTTGCAGCAAAACAGCCGAACAAGAAAAATCTTTTATTAATGTTGCTACTGCAATTTTATCGTTATTTGGGAATGCAAAATCTCATTAATTTGAAAATTTTGCAATTGATTTCATATTTTATTTTAAAAAGGTTTGTCATCTGATAAGAAATATATATCACATATCATAAGACCATAATTCTGTTTTACTGGATATCATTTTAACATTTATTTAATTTGTTACAATCAGACAGGCAAAACACGGACCATCTCGGGTCAATGATGTGTTCAATTCTAAAAACATATTCATAAAAAACAATGTAAATAATCCCCATTAATCCTAACATGTGGCACCGAAATAGTAATTTGACACTTTAAAGTTTAAGAGTTAGTATAGAGTTTATCAAGTTAAAATTAAATATTGATAGAATTTAGTTCGAATAAAATTGGTTAGGTTTGGTTTGATTCGAATTCAAATCAAATTTGTGATTTGAATTCATGTTTGGTGTTAGATTTGAGTTTTTAATTTGAATTTGTAATTCGAATTTCTTACTTAATGATTCATTAGCAAAACAAACCCCAAAATTTGCTCAAATTCATGGATAGGGTGTTTGATACTTTCTAAAGATCTTAAAGGTGGTTGAGTAGAATAAAATAACATTTTTATTTTTAAAATTTACACAGATAATCCAATATCAAACTTTAAATTTGAGAGAGTAATTTATAAATATATAATTGTATAAATTATAAAGTTTAAATATAATTTTTCAAACCAAATTATGTTTAATAGCATTTAGCCTAAAACTCAAGTCTTACATAAACCCAACTAGCCCGACTTTTAGCCCAACAACACTTTGTGTATTATTTTTAATATTTAATATTTTAATATTTTTATTATTATTTTAACTTTTTATTATTATTTTAATAATTAAATATTTTTATTTTTTATTGAAAGTATTTTGATTATTTTATCAAAATTATTAAAAAAGTTCATGAATAAAGGGAATATTTTTTATTTTTGAATAAAAAATAATAAAAATTAATTTCATAAAAATAATTAAAATATAAATAATATTAATATAATATTAAGATAATTATAAAAATAAAAAAAACTTAAAAAACATTAAAAATTAAAAAAAAACCACTACAGTTGTTTAAAATATTATAATTTTGTACCTTATAAACTATGGCTATACATTTACAACTATTTACATCTATGCTTAGATTCAAACTGAATCAATTTGATTTGAATTGGTGTTTTATTTGATTCATATTTAATTCAGACAAATGCTTCAATTTAATAGTTTAGGTCGAATTTAGTTCAAATCATTAATGATATTATTTATCCTATAAATGATACTATTTATCTTATCGATAAACTCTAATGACATTTTGATTAATTTGAACAAATTTAAATTTAAATTTAAATTTATCATTTAAGATTTAAATTAAATTTGAGTTGAAGTATATTTAAATTCGGTATGAATCTAAATATATCTATATACGATTGTGTAAGTATGTAATAGATATAATGAATCTAAACAAATTCATTTCATTGATTTGTGGTGGAATATGAAGGATGGCGAAGGACAGAGATAATTAATTAATCTGACAAAAGCCAACGCATTCATCTCTCATTCATCTTCACACGGCGGAAAATGAATAAGCAATTAATCTGACAAATACAAAGGCAGCTTCCATGAAGCAGCCACATGACGCAGACTCTCCTCTTGAAATTAATAGCATGCCGCCCTGCCTTTACATTTCAACGAGGCCAAACGACTTATTCCCACTATGGTTTCCTTGAATGAATTTTCGTTTAAAAATTTTAAAAAAGTCGAATATTTATTTATTTATAAATTAAATTTTATTTTAAATTTATTAATATTTTTAATAAAATAATTAAAATACTTTTAATTAAAAAATAAATAATATTAATATTATAATAAAATAGTATTAACATAATAATAATAATTTTTAAAATTTAATAAAAATCTTTTAAAATATAAAAGATAAAAATAAAATTTTAAAAAATGTGATTATCACACCGACGACGATTACCATTGTAAACTTAACTAGATGAATAAAAATGATTAATTGATAGTTATATCTAGCCTTCAATTTTAGGTTTTTGGCAATCATTATTGTCAATAACGCTGTTAATAACAGTGATTGTTTTAAATTAATTTTTATTTTTATTTTATATTTTTTGTTAATTATTTAAATTATTTATTATCATTTTAAATATTATATTAATATTATTTTATATTTTAATTAATTTTATAAAATTAATTTATTATTTTTTGAATTTTTTATACAAAAAAAACAAAAATATCTCTTGACTAATTAAATTTAATAGTTGATTGTTGAATTCAACCATTAACTATGATTAATATATAAATATTTGACTTTTTAAAAGTTTTTGAGTAGAAATTGTCATATAGGGAAACCTTGGGTGAGAATTAGTTGTTTGGCCTTTCAATATCTATATTTTCCGTGCTTATTTTTCCAAATATTATTATCTTATTTTTGCAAATTATTATTATTTTAGTCTTTTTCTTTTCCAATCTTTTTTAACTCAATTAGATTGATTGTTTGTAAAACCACCAACATCACAAAAGTTTCGAATTAATAGTTTTATTTTAGTTCTGTTTATACTATTTATCTCATTGATGGTTACATTATAAATTTGAATCAATCTTTAGAATCTGCTTGTAATAGAAGATTTCAACTTGTCTTCAAAAGACACAATTCTCTCGTACTATAATACTCTATTAGATTCTTTATAATAAATCAAAATAACATACCTCATACACAATAAATATGAATTCATTACAATTATATCAAATTTCACAAATATTTATTAAAAAATTGGACAATACTGTATCAAACAAGGTTATCTACGGTTAGATAATATCTAAACTTGAATACTAACAACTCAAATCAAGCACATAAAATTTGAACATGAATATATCAAATTTTATCCAAGCTCAAGCCAAAGAATGAATTCAATTTAATAAATAAGTCGAGTTAAAACCTACTCTAACATCCAAATTTAAATTCCACAAAATCGGATTCAAACTTAAATTACTTTTAAAGTCAAGTTTAAAGTTAAATTACTTTTAAACTAAATTCAAGCCTCAATTTTCCAAATGAAATCGAGTTTGAATTCAAAATTTTCGACTTATTGATTTAAAACTAACCTTAATTCATATTTGATTCGAATCTAATTCAACCCTATTTTAATAGTATAAAATTAACCCTTTGTTCAAGTAAGAATAATCAAAGGACAAGATTTTCACTCATCGTCACAAGTCATTACCATTTATTTCTTCAATTTTAGTATCAGCTCTGTTTCCAAGAAAAAAAATTATACATCCAGAATCTGACTAACCACAAAGTAAATTAAAAAAACTAATTTTCTAAAGAATAAGATATAAATTAAAATTCATGCACAAAAAGTATGAAAAATCTTGAATAGAATTTCTGCCATACAAAATCATGAAGCCTATTGGGAAGAGAAGTGCAAGTGTAAATTAAACATCTTTACAGAGGAAGAGCCCAAAATAAATGAAGTAAAAGGCTGGTTTTTTGAGTACATAAACAGACAGGCTTGACAACAAGGACCATTCTAATTTCATAAACCATTAATGTATACATCGTCATACAAGGAAAACCTTCTAATGTGTTGTACTAAGTTTCAGATAAAATGTTTCTCTCTACAATTTCATGTAGCAAAACAGCCGACAAGAATATAGCAAGGCGTGATTTGGATAGTCAAAGAGTGAAAAGGGTGATGTTCAAAACTAAGAACCAAAAAATATGTGCAGCTCAATGTGTCTATACCCCTTGTGGTCTAGCCTTTCCCATCTATATGTTGCGGCAGTTACCTGGGAGGGAGCTCTGACGGTTGACCAGTTAAAGAAGGATTTAATGAATTAGAGGGGAGAGAGCCGTTGTCTTGGAAGGGTGTGCCACCCCACTTCAACTCGGTATCAGAAGGCTCGACTACATGCACTGCTCCATCACTCATGCCGAGAGCAATTTGATTAGGCTCAGCTGGATGAGCCATTATAACAAAAGGATAGGTAGTAGTGTTGCTGCCGCAGAAAATATGTAGTCAGTGAGGGATGGACTCTACTGCTTTTACATTTTGATACAAAGAAATTAATTTTTGAACCAGTTTTATATAGAATAATGCACTTGACCAGTGAAAGAAGGTATGCAGGCAGAAGGGGCTGCTCCAAACCAAAGCCTTAAATTGTCTGCATCAAAAACTCCAGTAGCACCATCACAAAAACTGGCAAGACACCAGCAAACCATCACATGAATATATTGTACTTGACATGGGAGCAGGGAGTGCATCTTTTGGAGACTACTACAAGTTTTAGAATCATAGCATAAGTGCATGGTAACATTTGCCAGAGACGTTGCAGAACCAGCAATAAAGCTTCCAACCATGCACAAGGACATGGCTTCTAGCAAACTATCCATAAAAATGTGTTCTAGTAAGTTTTACTCTAGCTGGTCAAGGTGGAGTAAGTAAAACGACAATAAAAAGCTACATTATCTTTTATGCAAAGAAGAATATGTGATTTTGGGTCTCATTAACCTATATTATTGTGATGCTATGTTTCCACACACTTCAATCAAATTAAGATCATGGTCAAATAAATTATCATATGGTAAGTTTACTATAAAAGAGAGAGTGGATTGATGACACACTACAAGTAGATGAGATGGAAGCAAAACTTACAGAACGTGAACATTCGAGCTTGCTGTCATAATTGGAAATTTGGCTATCATGAACCACCAATAGATGTGTTTGGTCATTATGAAACTGGACTTCAGTTTCTCCGACCAAGGGGGATTGACGGCCAGCTGGTGCTTGTATGAACCTTGATTTCAGCTTCTCCGATTTATCAAAGCTCCAGATACATGGCTGCATCAATTTAGTTGAATGTAAATAAATTCAACTAATTTATCAAAGCCGAGACATTCGCAAGCTGCTCGTGGCTTAGTTCATATCAAGCGGAGTTTGAGCTTATAGTTGTTCAGTTCAATGAGCTTGCGGCTTGATTCAAGTATAATAATAATATCAATAAACTTTTGAAAGTTTGAAATCTTATATTTCCTGTTTTGAATATAGAAGGTAATAGTTTTGATCGTTGTTCAATTCAGTTTAAACTCTCTCCCTTCATTGGTGTCATTGAACTGAAGTAAGTTCGTTTTGTTGATGATTTTTCTTTCAAAATTTTTTTTTCTTTTACTATGATATTGTATATCGATTAAGCTCAAAAGATAAGAGTAAAATAGAGAAGGGTCATTGATTCCTACAAGTTTCTGGGTTGAATTTTGATGCTAAAGCGTAAAGGAGTTTGAGATTTTTTGTGTGAAGTGGAGCTCTGTTGTGGAGATTGCTTAGCCTTCGCATGACAGGTCCCCATTTGTAGCAGCTTTGAATGAGTTGGGATAGTATAAGGACTAAAGTGAAAGGCACAAAAACTTGATTTAATTACCTAATTTAATAAAAGGGTAAACAAAATTTAGGAAATGTGGAAAGATCTGTGGAAGATTTAGACACTTGAGTAAATACAGCGGTTATGATCCTACTCTTTGGTTTGTTTAAATCAAACAAAATAAACATGACATTTGAATTAGACTCTAGAATGGTGAAAGTTGGTATGTTTTATAATATATGAGGTGAATATGATAATTTTTTAAATAAAACCAGGGAAAATATTGACTTACCCCTACACTAAAATAATATTTGGTATGTTTTATAATAATAATATTTACAATATGAATTGAATTGAGTTTGAGTTGAATGGATAATAGAATAGTTTAAGCTTATTTTAAATTCATTGTGCTACATTGAAAGAAAGTTTGAGTTCAACTTGATAGGAAAGTTGAAATCAAACTTGGTTCGTATTGCTGGCTCGTTGATTTGACTCGAGTTCATACCCAAATTTAAGTGAATCAAGAATCGAGTTTTAACACTTAAAACGACGTCATTTTGACCATTATAATCAAAATGATATCGTTTTTATAATGATCAAATAATTAGCTCACCAACTAGTTTGAGTCACACACTTTTCAATTCGAGTTCAATTTGATTACCAACGAGCCTAAAACTCTAGCTTGAACTTGATCCTATAAACCAGAGCCAGGTGGACTTGGGTCCAACCATTCTTGTTTTGGAGGTATTCACATTCTTTTTAGTAGCAAATAGAATGGAGATTATGATCAAAGTCGTGCATCATTCTTTTGCTTGCATGTTTTAATTCATATTCAATGAAACAAATAGGACATCCATCATCCATCTTTTCTATAAAAAGGCCATATTGGCACTTTCTTGAGCAACTCATCGATAAACACTTTATTTCTTCATACAGTATTTTCATAGACATAACTCTCAATCAATTCTTCTTCACAATATTTTTGTTTCTCTTCTCATTGCTCATCCTTCCCTCTACATGTGATTATGATTACGGTTCTGAACCAGAATGCAACAACTATGGCTCCAAGTCATATGTTCAAAAGTCAAAACCTAAGGACAAAGGTTACATTTCTAAGCCAAAATGCTATGGCTATGACTCGTAGCCATATGTCAAGAGGCCCAATCTTGACAACAATGTTTATGGCTCCAAATCATTTATCGGGAAATCAAAACAAAAGAATAAGTGTTACGTTTTCAAGCTAGAAGATAATAGCTATGACTCCAAACCGTACATCGAAAAGTCAACTCCATCTAGATTCAAGCTAAAAAAGTATAGTTACAATCGTAAAGTGGATTTTTACAAATCAAAACCAGTAGCATATCATAAAGATGGTTATTACTATAAGCCTTCAACTATTGATTATAGCAGCAAAACTCTAACTGATATTAAATTTGTTCATTATTGATCTCCAATGTTTTATATTATATGTTTCAATTCATGTTTTATTGTTTCCAAATTTGTTATTTGTATTCTTTGATTTGTAATAAAAAAAATTAGCACGTGTGTGTAATGAAGATGTCATTGATGTATCATCCAGACTTCCACTGAATTCTTTTTTAAATCAAATCCTATTGATTATCTTTAAGGGATGGATACGAACCGAATTGAGTTTGCACACTATTTAATTCAAGTTCAAGTCAAACAAAAAATGTTGAAATCAATTTTATTAAGTCAAAATTAAAGATAATTTGAGTTCAATTCGAATAAAAAATAACTAGGTTCGGTTTGATTCAAATTCAAATCAAATATATGACTTAGATTTTTAAGTTTGTAGTTTGAATTTGTGATTCGAATTTACAGTTTGAGTTGAAGATTTATTAATAAAATATATCCCAAATCTGTTCAAGTTCGTGTCTGGGTGTTTTTATACTTTCTAAAGGTCTTGAGGACTTCATTGAGTCTAATACAATAGAACCTTAAAATTTTAAAATTTTGTACTCACACAATAATATATGCTTTAAGTTAAATTTTTATATCTTAGTATACAAAATTTTATCTAATTTTTTTATAAAATTCACGGATATTATCTAATTTTGAAATTTGCATACAAGGGAGTAATTTATAATATAATTATATAAATTTAAAAGTTTAATTATATGTTTTCAAATAGTAATTATAGTTAACGGCTTTAAGCCTCGAGCTCAGTTGTCCTTCTCTGTGATTCGTTAAGAAAACTTTCCCTTTCCCTTTTCTTCTTCCTCTGTCAGCTGTTTGGACCCTGTTGAGTGTTTTTAGCCTTCAATTTCTTCCCCAAATCATCATCTATCCATCCGTGGCGCCCCCGCAACCATCGACTGGTGTAGTTTCCCAAACCCCATTCTCTTCAACATCGCGCAATGCCTCCAAACTAAACAGAACTCAGCCGTTTCCACGCCGTCAGCAACTCGTTCCGCGTCGCCGTCTCTCTCCCCGCTCCGAAAGTTGCTCCCGTTCATTATTACTGTGACTTCAGAATCCCCAACCGTCCTTCGCACCGAGTCCATTGTCTACGCCTGATGTTCAGGATATTTTTTATTATAAGAAGAAATTTCATGTAGTGATGTCAAATGGTCATAATTTAAGTGTTAATCCGAAGTCTTTGGAGGTTAGTGAAACTTTGCCTCCATTGTTAACTCGTTTTACTTGCAAGAGCTTTGTAAATGTATCGAGTGAATTGTATTTGATTGAAAATCGCAGCAGTACTGATACAAAATTTGGAAATAAGAGAAATTTCTCTCCAGCTAAGACTGAGAAAATGGTTTTGAATTCTATTTTCTATATGTTTAAGCTTGATGGAGAAGAGCAAGAGTGATTGAAGTGAAATGAAGGATTTGGATGGTAGAGCATTGTTTCTGTTTGATAGAGATAGCTTATTTATTTCGGCTGAAGAATTTTTGTGAATAAAACCAAATTGTATGTTATATGGGTGAAAATGGTTTCTTTGGGGTGACATATGATTTTCCCTGGATGTATGCTTCGATTTTTTACTTCAATGATGGTAGTAATGCGTGGCTCGTATCATTTCCTGAATCTTCTGAGATTTTTTAGCCTCCACCAGCTTGGCTCTTCCCTGAATGTTGGTTTTTCTTTCAGAATTGTATATTATATAGCACATCCTGTGTCAAATTCGCAGGAGTGGACTTGTGTTTATGGTTCATTTCTTGAATTCGATACCAATGCCATGTTCAATTCTGACTTGTTTGACTGGATTCACATCTGCAGGAGTTGTTTGTGATTATGGGCTGCTTCATGATTCTGATAAGTAATGCCATATTATTCTTGTAATATCTGTGTGTTGATTTTTAATTGAATTCTGAGTTGTGTTACTAGATTGAGGACATTTTTAACAAGATTAAGTAAGCACTGGAAATTCTGATTTAAAAGGACATGGTGTGTGTGTGTGTGTATATATATATTCTGTCTTCTTGTATGTAAATTTTCAAAGTTCAAATGCTTTTACATATTTTTTTTGGTGTTGCTTGTTCTGAATCAGATATGGATTTGCTTTGCTGTGCTCCATATTGTCTCCATTTGCTACACTTTCTTTCATGATGCTCTTTTCGTCATAATCCAAGCTTCAGCCATTTGTGGGTATGAGCTCTTGGATAATCATTCAACCAGCTTGTTCTGGAGATAGTTAAATTACTCTTTGCAGGTTGTCAAGCATGAGATTCAAGCATTATGATTTATGAATAGTTGAATGCTTTCTGTTGTTTCTCTGTTTACTCCAGTTTCGGATAATCAAGTCTATGGAATGGTTTTAAAGCTCCATGATCTATCCTCCCTCAGCCATGATTCATTGTCATAGGGTACTCTGTTTTTCAATTTCAGTCCTTGATAGTCTCTATATTTTCATATGTCAAAAACAAATATTTATTTGTAAATTAAGTTTCCTTTTTATCGGGTTGATTAATTTTTGCCTTGTGACAGATTCTTAAGTTTCTGTGGCTTCAATACGTTCAGCCTTTGGTGTTTATGGCAGCTTCTATGTGGTTTTTCCTTTCACTGCATAATATCTAGAAATATTATATCTCACAGATGCAATCGCTGATTGATCCCTGGATTTCTTACTCTTTCTAATCTTTACTTAATTGAATCTTTTTCATCATCCTTCACATATGAAGCATTATTTGTTCTCAGTTTAATGGACAGGTCCGTCCTCATATTCACCTAGAAAATTTTGCACTGCCTTGCCTTTAGTACTCTGACAAATGCTTGCATTTAGGGCTGGATTCGAGCTGAACCGAATGCAAACAGTAACATGTTCGTGTTCGGGCTCGTTTTGTACTGTTCGGGTTCGGGTTCGTATTCGTGTTCGTCGAATATTTTTATAGCAAGTTCGTATTTGTGTTCGTCGAATATTTTTATAGCAAGTTCGTGTTCGGTTCATATAACTAAATTTGTATTCGGTTCGTATTTATATTCGGTTCGTATAATTCGTTTTTATATTTATTAAAAATTATAATTAATACAAATAATTAATAAAATTTAATTAAAAAATTATTATTTAAGTTCGGGTTCGTGTTCGGTTCACATAGTTCATGTTCGGGCTCGTGTTCGTTGAATTTTAAAATTACAGTTCGGGTTCGTGTCCGTGTTTGGGTTCGTTCGGTTTATTTCGGACTCGTTCGAGTTAAACTCAAAAACGAATTCAAACATGTTCGGTTTGAATCCAGCCCTACTTGCATTTGAACTTTATTATTACATGTTAGGTACTTGAAAAACTTCTATGGATCAGGGCAAAGACATCTTTATCGAAGAAGTTTTTGGGATCAACTGCTTGAAGTGATTTATCATCAATTAAAATCTTGGCTTCAAGAAGTTTCCTATTTTGAATATGGAGGGTAATTGATGAATGTATGTATGTGGATCCGATTTTAAGTTTGAGCCAAGAACTTTCCAACTTAGTGAGTTTGAACTTGAGTTTTGCCTAAATGCACTTGAGCAAGCTCAAGTTATGCAATACACAGCTCAGCTTAGCTTAAATGTAGTAATATTTGGCAACTACTCATTTTTGAGTTTATTTTAATTACTCTGATGAGTTTGATATGACTTAATATAAGATTTGTTTCATTTACCTATTCAAGAGCATTGTAACAAGCAGCTGATATAAAGGCCAATTAGAAATTCATTGGAGCCATCAAGCTTGAAACTCATCCACACCTCATCAGATTGGCCAGTGCAGATACTGTTCATCCAATGCTCTGAATCAGCTGATTGATGATCCATCCCAGTCATATCTGTTGGCGTCCTCGGATGTTTCAAAATTGCAGCTATATACATCCCAATAAAAATAAATAAATATATTTTAGTAATCCAACCTAACATATTAAGCCTAAAGATGGGAAAAGGCAAAGCAAACTACAATATGACAAACATCCTTACCAGCACTAGAAGACTGAACAAGACCGGGGCCCTGCTGCCACAGCAGGGTGAGGTAAGGAAGGACTAATGTTTGACAGCCAACCAGCAATTGCACCAGGAGATGGGGAAACAACAGTCTAAAATGGCTGCACCTTAAGAATCATTACAGTATTCATCTCTGAGGACAGAGTTATCGGCATTTGGCCACCAGATATGCCTAATTCTGCAAAAAATTTATAAGATTGGATAATGTCACTAAAGTCCTCCGTATGATTATATCATTTCAATTTTGTCCATTTAAATTTTAATTAATATCATATTTAACCTTTTTGTTAATCAATTGAATTTCACCAGGCAACTTATATATTCTATTGAAATATGCTTAAAGAAATGTCAACTCATCTAACACCACACACTTACCATATAATTTTGCAGGTTGCTAGTATTCCATTGGTGAGAATCTTTTCCATAACTTTGAACAATCTGTAATCATAAAGAATAATACATAAATTTAATTAATTGTAAAACAAAAAAGGTAGAGAATTAACATTACTTTCAATCTCTAAAATGGTTATGATGTATCAATTAAACAAGAAGATGAAGAATTCATTTAACAACTACCTTGATATTTGAAAAACACATTTACTCAATTTATTTTAACTTTCAAGATACCTAAACTATAAAAATATAGCTTCTCTATATGCACTTTGAGAATTTTAATTAAAAGAATAATAATAAATTAAGAGAATTGAGGATTGATGGGTATTAATTCAACGAAGGAGAACAAAAAAGTAAACAAAAAAAATATTATCAAATGAACAACATGAGCTCTTCTAGTTGGCGAAGCACATGTTTCAAATAGACCAATGTACTTTACCTTTCCCTTGTCAACTAGCTTTTTAACTTCCCCCATCTTTCAAAACACACATGAGAAGATCCAAGAATTAGATGGATGTTGAAAGCTCAGAAGATGTGATCCGTATAAGAAACAAATTGATAGTAATTTAATCATTCAACTTCACCTATTCAAAAAACAACTTATATTTGGGCACTTGTCAACATTTATTGCTAAGAAGGGAACATACATGAAGACTATATTTACATGTTAATTCACAACAGAGATATATATACTTAAAACATTTGAGCAGATAAAATCAACCAAAGAAAGTATGGTTATAGTTGTATGTAGATCATCTTGTCTTGTATAAGCTGATGATTTTTTTTCTGGCGAGCAAATTTGTCTAGCATGTAAACATTTTTAAAAAACTTTCCTTCAGAAAACATGTTAAAGATATTTTCTCACAAAAATCTATGTCTGGATCCAGAAAAATTCCTGCCTCCTCTCTTTTACTGACCTCCTTCATTATATCCAAACAGAGAAAAACAAATATATACTTACATAGTTGTCAATTACTTTATTTATAGAGTAGTTACAACTATAACTTCATTGAAATTAAACTCAAGGAAGCTTACCTCCTCAGTCTCCAATAGCAAGACATAGGGCAGAAAAAATCAAGTGTTCTTTTAGTAGTCATTTCCACTATATGTAGATCATCTTGGCTTGTATAAGTTGATGATTTTTTCAGAGGAGCAAGTTCGTCCACCTTGTAGCCACTTTTAAAAAACTTCACATCATCCATTGAAGAAAACATAATCGAAAGTTAGTATATACGTAGGACATCTAACTAAGATAACACACAATGGAGAAAAAAAATTTAATGTGCATCATTCACTTATTTTCAGCTTGCATCAAGCTAAAAGCAAAAGCTTGTAATGATAGGAATATAAATTGGGTCTAAAAAGACTAGGCTAGATCAGTCAAGGAACCTTTGGTCTGAGCAGTAGAATACAACTGCATAAGAGTGCAACATAATCTATTACTATAAAATTAAGAAACCTATTGGAAATGCACACTTCTGATGTTGTGGACTATATTGGGAAATGCCATAAACCAGTTTTGTTTTCTCTCCCAAGTTCAGTTCACTGCATTTTTCAAGATCAAGTACAAATCCAAAACAACAAAACAATATATTAGTTGCTAAAGTTTGAACTTCAAACACCTATGACCACATATGGTAAACACTAAAAACTGTTTGCTCTACAGAATCCATGTACGATCAAGATTATGCTATATTTTATATATCCTAAAAGGTTTCACTACCAGTACAAATTAAAGCCCCAAACATGTAGAACCCAAACCAAGAACAAACTTAAAACATTTGTTCATTATACATTAATACATAAGATCAGTCACTATCTAACGTGCATTACCATTTTAACTTTCTACACAAAATAAAACTAAACAACCCAAAAGACAAACGACTTTAAGAAGAAACAAAACAACAAGAGCAAGATAGCCTTCAAACATACATTGAGTCCATGCTAGAACGCCTCTCCTCTGCTTGGCTCATAAGAGACTAAAAACCCAACAAAACAAGACTTTTATAAGTTAGGGTATTCATCATATATAGTTTCAAAACAAAGCCCAGCCAAATGATTCAATCATCAAATGAATAGTCTTACCAACTCTAGAGTTTCAATTATGTAACGTTAACATGCTAGTTAAGCATTACTTCTACTTAGCCAAGCCTAATGCTTAAAATCCAACGGTTATCAATTTCAATAAAACCACCAGCTCTAGAGTTTCATAATGTACACATGCTTAAAATTTTACGGTTATCAATTTCAATAAAACCACCAACTACGTTTTCTAACTGTGTATAATTATCAATTTCATAAGTAGATTACCAAAAATATAAACAACTTATTTCCGTATCAATGCACGATCAAATTATACTTGCTCAATTCAGGTAAATATATTAACTAGATAAATATATTCAGGAGCCATTCAATTCAATGTATGTGCACTTTATGATCCTTGATGGACCTTCCCTAAATCAAATACTACCTTTCTCACAATTCTGTAATAATCTAGCAAAGAACCATGTTAATAACATTAGATCCACCTGGCAACTAGAATCTAACAAAAATGACATCAATTTCAATGTCTGATCTGCTCCAATTTTGTTGATCGTGTTGAACGGATTCGGTAACAACTTGGCAGAATCTTCTGCAAAATTAAGATTATTAACAAATATTAACATACACACTCAATTAAAAACAACCTGAATGACAGTTAATTTGAAAGGTTACAGAGAAGAACAGGAAAGAGAGAACGCATATGGTCTTTGTTGCTAATTTGAAATTGACTCTGAACTGGGCCCACGAAAACCTAACTCTACGATAAATTTATAAGATTGGATAATATCAGTGAAGTCCCTCGTATGATTATATAGTTTATTTTGTCCCTTAAATTATAATAAATATCATATTTACCTTATAATTTATTAATCAGTTGAATTCTAAAGAAATGTCAACTCATCTAACGCCACACACTTGCCATAGAATTTTGCAGTGCAGTTTGCTACCATAGGAAGCTTTCTCATAATTTTGAACAATCTGTATCATAAAAAATAATATTAATTGAAAAACCAAATAAAAGAAGCAGAAAATTAATGTTACTTTCAGTCTCAAAATTGGTTATAACATATCAATTAAACAAGAAGATGAGAGTTTTAGTGGTTCCTTCAACAACCACCTCAATACTTTGAAAGTATAGCTTATCTCTACATATTTAGAGGATTTTAATTAAAGACAAAATAATAAATTAAGAGTATGAGGGTGACAAGTATTAATTCACTAAAGCAGGACAAAAAAAAAAAAAAAACTCTATGAAAAATAATATAATTATTGTTAAATAAATGAATACCTACTATTTTGTAATTGTTGTAAAACCGAATTAAGATCATTTGTACAATCCTTCCAGTTGACCTTTTGTAACCTTGGCATGTTTAAGTCTTCTCTAGAGAAAGTCTTCATCTTGAAGCAGTTAACCCTTACTAATGATTTCAATAATGGGAATTTTAAAACGTAATTCCTAGAACAAAAGCATGTGAGACTTTCTAACTCAGACAAGGACAACTCCTCCAATTTCTCAAAGACAATTGCATCTTTCTCTATTTCTTCCTCATTCGCTAATACTTCTGTCATCATTTCACATCCCTTTATTGACAATCTTTTGAGACAAATCAAACTTTTGGCCGTTGAGGATGTCATTAACTTTTGCATTCCATTACACTCCTCTACCTCCAAAGAAGTAAGATTTTCAAAAGATGATGAAGGCGGCAACAGAGTCATCAAATTGTGACAATATTTTACTTCTAATTCACGAAGATTTTGAAGAATTGATTCGAACTGAAAGTCTTGTTTCTAAATGCACTTTAAATTAAAAAGTCCCCGTAATTTTAAATTTTTTAATTTTGCAAGTACTCCAACATGTTCCTCACCTCTCCACATGAAAATATCTCTTCATATGAACTCACTGTCAATGTGAGTGTTTCAAGATTGATAAATTTCATAATGATATTTTTCAAAATATATGCATAATCATCTTTAATCAAACGGAGAGCTTTCACTTTGCCAAAGTTCTCATAAAATTCTCCTTGCAATGTTGTCATGATATCTCTTTCACTTAATGTCAATTCCTTTGAAAAAAAGTCAACCTAAAGAAAAATCATATTAGTCAATCAAAATTAATATTTCCAACGAAAACCTACAATAATTTTATATATATTTAACAATAACTAAGGAGAAAAAAAATGATGAATTTGATGGTTGTGAAAGTGTGTAGTGGGCACTAGTTCAACAATGTGCAAGGTCAACACTGTTTAAAACAAAATTAATTATAATTATCGCTGAAAATATAATATTCTTAGAAAATTGATCAAATTTAAACTAATTAATCGAATAAATACCTTTATTTTGTGTTTTTGCTGTATAATAGTATTCAAGTCATTGTCCTCAATCTCTACCTTTGTCTCATGCTCGTAAATGACTTTGTACAACTTGGTGTGGATAAGCTTCCTTGACAAAAATTCTTCAAATTGGGACAGAACTTTATAATTAACTCTTCCAAAGATGGAAAACTAAAAGAGTAATTCCCAGAGCAAAAGCATGTGAGACTTCGTAAATATTTAAGTGACAACTTGTTCAAATTGTTAAAAACAATTTCAGGACTTGTTGTTGCATCTCCCTCATTTTCTACTATTTCAGTCAGCATTTCAAACATTGATATGCTCAAGTCTCTCAACTGCACCAAGCTTCTAGCCACTGAAGATGTAATTAACTTCATTATAAGTCCCTTGCAATCATTTACCTTGAAAACTTTAAGATTTTGGAAAGATTCTAAGAATGGAACTAGACTCATCAATCTGGCATTGTAACTTTGATATGTATCCAAATCCGAGTCTAATTATGATTTCAGAAATATTATCATCGATCCATGCCTTGGTGCCTCCAAATTGTCTCTCTAGCAAATTGAAGCCGCTTCGAGCCATCAAAACAAGAAAAATCAGCTTATTCGGGTTCAATCGAAGCATTCGTAAGAAATTCTGGATCCGTTCGCATAAATTTCCCCATGGCCTTCGGATCATGTTTGGAATTCAAAAAGTTCAGAAACGGCACACCAAAGAGTCAAAATTCATCAAGTGGCTTCATACAAAGCTAAGAAAAAAATGGGACTCAATTCGGATAAGAAACGAGTCAAAACGAGCCGCGTAAATATTTCCCCTGCTTGGTGCCGCCGCGCTGTGCCCCAGCGCAACACCCCTGCCTTGCTGCGCATGCAAGCGTGCGCTCACGCACACCAACGCCCGCCAGTGCGCGCGCCCGCACGGTGCCTTGCTACGCACGCAAGCGTGCGTGCGTGCGCTCGCGCCCAGCACGCCCAGCTCTCGCCTGCTCTGCGCGCTCACCTGCCTGCGAGCGCGCCCGCGCACGCATCTGTGCGCGCACTCGCCCGCTGTGGCCCATGCCGCTGCATGGTGCCGCGGCATCTGGATTCTGCCACTTTTCGGATCCTTTTTTGCATTTTCAAGCTATTTTGCATGCTTTCACTTCCAGAACTTCTCCAAAGCAACATCCTTGATATTTTGAGTTTCGAATGACCTCTAACACGGATTCGAGCGCCAACGACTCTTCGGATCAAATTCAAACAATTAATTCGGATCGAATACTTAAATCGAAAAATTCAAATGAAGGTCAATTCACTCAGGGAAAAATTACATGAAGATACAAGCATGTAAATTATGATATTTTATAATATGTTTGTATTTAAATCATGCATTGTAATTAAATTTAGGAAACTTTTATAATTTGTATTTTATGTTTTATTTTATTTTATTTAAATTGTATTTAAGTTAACTAGGGTTAGTTTAACCATGATTGTATATTGCCTATAAAAAGGCAACTTAACTTTATTGTAAGGGAGACTTGAATATTGAAATTAAAACCTAAAGTTTGTGCTTTTGCTTGGGATAAAGAACTTGTTGGTTCTTTGTATTCATTTCTTTCCTTTATCCAATTCTTGTTGCAAGAAAGAATTGGTGGTGGAGATTCAAGTGGGTGAGCTTTGAAACAAGTGGGTGGATCTTCCTTCAAGTTTGTATCAAAGATTCTTTAAGCTTGAATCAACTTCAAGTTGGTGGATTTTCTTCCTTTAGACTTGAGGATTATTTTCTTGCAAAATATTGTACCAAGTAAGTATTTCATTTGTGTTGTAACTTGAATATCATCTTTCTACCTTTCAATGTGTTGAATGAATGAAGATTAATGGGTAGCTATTGATATGCTGGAAGTTGATTGAAGTTGTGACTAATTTTGGAGTTGAATGTGCTTGAATTTGGAGTTGTTTTTACTTGAAAAATTGCTTGTTTTGTGTGAGTTTGGTCTTAATCTTTGTTGGGTTTTTGGAGTGCCATTTGACATCAATTTAAATGGTTTAAGAGCTGCCTAATATAGATCAAACTTAAATCTAGAACTTCAAGATTTGGAAGATCACATAGTCTCTTAACATCTTTGTATCGACCGAAAAATAGGATGAGCTCTCTCGCATTTTCAAATCTTTGAAGGAGTCGAAGTGGAATGTTTATAGAGCTATCATTATTGATTTGAAGAGTTTTAGATTGACTCTACCAAAGAAACTTTCTCATACCATTATCTATTTCAAATACCTCCAAATCAAAGTTAATCTACAAATCCATCAAAATGAAATCTAGTTAGTTTTTGAAAATTCTTCAAACAGAACTTTAATTGTTGCAAACGACAAATGACCAAATAAATGAATACTTAAAAATATTTCTTAAAATGATTAAATTCATGAGAAATAGTAATGCCATTAATTAAAAATTCCACGAAAAAGTTTGAATGGATTAAAATTAATTAGTATTCACAATCTAAACCATAAAATGTGCTCGTATAGCTGATGAAAATCACTATATAAGTTGACCAATGACAGAAAAATCCAAACAAATTAGAAGGCTAAAGTTGCAGAATGATCCTTAAGTAATTTTTTTCAAATCAAAGAACCATTAATTTTTCTTAATTTTTGTTTCCTGGAAAAATAGAAATGTTAAGAATTCCAAGATTAAATTTTTGAATAAATGTAATATATATACGAAGAAAGGTAATTTCTTTTTAAAGAAACAATGAAATAAGAGATTCGCACCTTATTATCAAGGAAGACAGATTTTGGATCTAAAATATTAAGCTCAGTTTCCCCATTGTTTTCTTTGAAGCTAACATATTTGGTACAATCTTTCACCACCAACTCTTTCAACTTTGGCAACTCTAAATTATTTTTTCCAGGGTAGAAAACCGTAAGTTCTGGTAGATCTTCAAGCTTCAATGAGGTTAAATTCGGAAAATTGAAATTGACAACTGCATTTGTTCCGTCTTCTCTTGCAACAATCTCCTCTAAAACCTTGCAATTTATTATCTTTAGTTGTTGGAGTTGGTGGAGGCTTTTGGCAATGGAAGATGGAAAAGCAGATTTTATGTTTCCACAATTCCACAAGGTCAAGTGTCAAACTTTGATTGAAGAAAACTGGATGTCGGTTGTAGCAAATCTCCGTAGAATTATCATCTTTCAATGTCAACAACTTCCAACCAAGGGAGATGTCCTGCAGCAAAAACTAATAATTATTTTGATATAAAGTAATTAAAAAATAATTATTTATCGTTATTCTAAACTAAATAAATTTGCAAATGTAAGTAAAAATATAAACTAAATTAATTGAATACATACCTAGCTTTGCTTTTTACATAATCTTTGTAAGGTTTCATTAAGATTATTTCCCTTGATCTCTACTTCCTTTCCCTCATAATTGATTCTCTTTAACTTTGGAGTGATCAAGATTCCTCTACAGAAAGTCTTCATATTGGAACATCCGAATATATTTAACTCTTCCAAAGATGGAAAATTGAAAGTGTAATTCCCTGAGCAGAAGCATACAAGACTTTCTAACTTAGAAAGTGACAACTTGTTCAATTTTTCAAAAACAATCTCAGTTGTTGCATCTCTCTCATTTTCTAATATTTCAGTCAGCATTCTACAACATGAAATCTCCAATTCTCTCAACTGTGCCAAGCTTCCAGCTGTTGAAGACGTTGCTAAGTTAACGAGCCCACGGCAAAGATCAACACAAAGATGTGTAAGATTTTCAAATCTTTGAAGGACCATCCCAAGTGGAATATTTGCTGACTGATAATGCGAGATTTTAAGATATTTAGATTCACTGTGCCAAACAACCCGTCCCCCACTACTGCCTAATTCAAACAAGTCCAAATCATGGTTGATCTACAAAGCCATAAAAACAAAATTCAATTAACTTTGTAATTATATTATGAAAATAAAAATTTAATTAATGGCTTACTCTGTATTACCATAATCTTTAAAAAAATAAAATTAATGTTAAAACTATTTTCAAAAACTATTTTTCAAAACTATTAAGTAAACAAACTTCTTGATTTATTATTTTTTTCAAAGAACCTTAATATTTTAATTTAGTATATACATTTAATATTCATGAAAAATGATTCGGCTTGTTAAGTTTTCCAATCATATGAATGACCACTCTCA
This sequence comes from Anacardium occidentale, assembly GCA_026122585.1. Taxonomy (NCBI): domain Eukaryota; kingdom Viridiplantae; phylum Streptophyta; class Magnoliopsida; order Sapindales; family Anacardiaceae; genus Anacardium; species Anacardium occidentale. Next base: position 7,361 of record JAJEJH010001274.1, on the reverse strand, counting down.
TATTACATATATTTCTAATAAAAATAAAATTATATTTATGATTTTGAAAACATAATAGTCACTTATAGAGTTAAAAAAAAAAAAAACAGAGAGAGATGCTATGAATCACATAGTGTATTAAAAATATATGATTTATAAGGTATAACATTAATATGATAAATATAAAGTTGACATATTTTAAAATAAGTAATGTTATGTGCAATTATAATGAATATCAAATTATGTATAAATTATAATGTGGCACACATAATTGACTAATTTTGAATTAAAGATAAAATAAAACGTAATCATATAATGACACATTATTATTAGTACTTAAATTGTCAATATAAATACACATAATATCGCTGTTACGAAATGTTTGTTGGACAAAAAATTTATAACCTTAAAATGGCCCAATTTTGAGAGATAAAATTATTTCAAGCAAAGCAGAGGATATTATTAAAATTAAATATAATTTCCTATTATTCACAAAAAAATTAATATTTTGAGCTAAATATTTGTAAGGACTTTTATTTTTTATCTTTAATGAATATTTTTCCGTAAAAAACAGAGATTGAATTTTTGGAAGCTTAGTGTTTTATTGCTACTGAGTCAATTGTTTTGAATTTATATAATATAATATAAACAAATTTAAAAAAAAGAAATAAAATTGGAATATTTGCTGACTTATAATTGGAGATTTCAAGAATTTCATATTTGCTTCAAGTAATGTTTCCCACACCATTGATTAATTGAAAAATGTCCAAATCATGTTTGATCTACAAAGCCAAAAAAAATAAAATCCAATTAACTTTGTAATTATATTATTAAAATAAAAGTTTAGTTAATTACTTACTTTGTGTTACCTTAATCTTTAAAAAAAAAATCAAATTAATATTAAAATTATGTTCAAAAACTATTTTTCAAAACTACTAATTAAACATATTCTTAACCTTTTTTTTTTTTTTTTTGAAAAATTTTAATAACATTCAATATTCATGAAAAATGATTCAACTTATTAAGCTTTCAAATAATACGAAAGACCACTCTCCTATTACATATATAAAAATAAAATTATATTTATGATTTTTATAACCTAATAATACATGAAAGAGTTCAAAAAAAAGAGAGATGCTATGACTCACATAATGTATTTAAAATGCATGATTTATAAGCTATAACATTATAGCATGAAATGATGAATATTTGTATATAATGTGATACTAGATAGCATCTATAGATACCAAGTATAATTGTATACATAAAAGAAATCAATACAGATTTGGTTGGCAGTTATCTTTATATGAGTTGTTTCAAAATTAAAGTGATTTTTGACTTTGATCCACTATCAAATCATGTTGACATAATTTTTAAATAAATATAAATTTAAATGAGTATTTTGAATTAATGAGTATCAAATTAGAAATCAATTTTAATGTAGTTATTTTGAATTAATGATAAAGAAAAACAAATCGTATGGTGGTACATCATTATTGATATTTAAATTGTTAATCATCATAACCTTGGAGAGACCAAATTTCGAGAGAAAACTATTTCAAACAAAGCAAAAGATTTATCAAAATTAATATAATTTCCTATTATTCACAAATAATTTAATATTTTGAGTTAATCATTTATAAGGATTTTTATTTTTTACCTCTAATATTTTTCTGTAAGAAACAAGGATTGAATTTTTTATAAGCTTAGTACATTATTCTTATTGAGTCAATTGTTTTGAATTTATGTAATATAATATAAACAATTTTAAAACAAAAAGAATAAAATTGGATTCTTATACCTTTTGGCCGAAACAGAGGGATTCTGGCTCTGAACTAAACACCTTAAATTTATGACAACCTCGCACCGTCAATACTTTCAATTTTGGCCATTCCCAATAATACATTCCAGGATAGAAATTTGTAAGCTCCGGTAGATCTACAAGCTCCAATTTGGTTACCTGCGGAAATAAAAAATTGACAGCTGGTTCTGTTCCTTCTTCTACATCAACAATTCCCTCTAAAGCCTCACAATCCCTTATCTCAATGTATTGGAGTTGCTGGAGACGTTTGGCTATTGACGAAGGAAACACATATTTTATCTTTGTACATCTCTGCAACCTCAATTCTTTCAAATTTTGACAGGAGGAAGTTGGAAGTTGGCTGTCCCAAATCTTTTTAGAAATAATGTCCCCCAACATCAGCACCTCTAAATCAGGAAAGATAACCTACAGCCAAAGTTAATTGTTGTTCCAATTTTTATGAACTCATATGAGAAAATTTAAAGAAGAACTTTAAGATTTTGGAAAGATTCTAAGAATGGAACTAGACTCAACAATCTAACATTGTTAGATACACGTAGAACTTCAAGATTTGAAAGATTGCATAGTCTTTTAATGTCTTTGTATTGACTCCAAAATAGTATGAGCTCTCTCACATTTTCAAATCTTTGAAGGAGTCGAAGTGGAATATTTGCAAAGTTATCCTTACTAATTGTAAGAGTTTTAGATTGACTCCACCAATGAATATTTCTCTCAGTATCAAATTATTCAAATACCTCTAAATCAAAGTTAATCTATAAATCCATAAAAAAAGAAATCTAGTTAGTTTTTGATAATTGTTAAAATAAAACTCTAATTGTTGTGTAAGACAAATTATCAAATAAATCAATACTTAAAAGCATCTCTTAACATGATTAAATTTATGAAAATTGGTAATGCAATTAATTAAAAATTCCATGAAAAAGTTTGAATAAATTATAATCAATTAGTATTTACAATCTAAACCATGAAATGTGGTCGTACAAGTGATGAAAATCATTACAAAAGTTGACCAATAACAGCAAAATCCAAACAAATAAGAAGGTTAAAGTTGAAGAATGATCCTAAAGTAATTTTTTTTAAAATCAAAGAACCATTAATTTTTCTTAATTTTTGTTTCGTAGAAAAACAGAAATGTTAGAAATTCCAAGATTTAATTTTTGAATAAATGTAATACATATGAAGAAAGCTAATTTCTTATTCAAAAAACAATGAAATAATTTTCTATAAAAAACAGAGATTGAATTTTTAGAAGCTTAGTGTTTTATTGCTACTGAGTCAATTATTTTGAATTTGTATTATATAATAAAAATAATTAAAAAAGAGAATAAAATTGGAATATTTGCTGACTTATAATTGAAGATTTAAAAAAATTTAAATTTACTCCTAATAATGTTTCCCACACCATTTATTAACCAAAAAATGTTCAAATCATGATTGATCTACAAAGTCATAAAAATAAAATCCAATTAACTTTGTAACTAAATTATTAAAATAAAAGTTTAGTTAATTGTTTATTCTGTATTGCCTTAATTTTTTAAAAAAATCAAATTAATATTAAAATTATGTTCAAAAACTATTTTTCAAAACTACTAATTAAACAGACTTCTTAATTTTTTATTTTTTTAAATTTTAATAACATTCAATGTTCATGAAAAATGGTTCAGCTCATTAAGCTTTTAAATAATATGAAAGACCACTCTCCTATTACATTTATTTTTAATAAAAATATATTTATAATTTTTATAAAATACCTGAAAGAGTTCAAAAAAAGAGAGATGCTATGACTTACATAGTGTATTTAGAATGTATGATTTATAAGCTATAATATTATTGCATGAAATGATGAATATTTGTAGACAATATGATATTAGATAGCGTCTACAGATATCAAGTATAATTGTATATATAAAAGAATTCAATACATATTTGATTGACATTTACCTTTATATAATTTGTTTCAAAATTAAAGTGATTTTTGACTCTAATCCACTATCAAATCATGTTAACATAATTTTGAAATAACAAATGTAATATGTAATTATAATGAATATCAAATTAGATATTAATTATAATATAGTGATTTTGAATTAAAAATAAAGTAAAACAAATTGTATAGTGACACATTATTATTGATATTTAAATTGTTAATCATTATAATCTTAAGTAGACCCAATTTCGTGAGGTAAAACTGTTTCAAGCAAAGCACATAGGTAATATTAAAATTAAACATAATTTCTTATTATTCACAAATAATTTAATATTTTGAGCTAATTATTTGTAAGGACTTTTATTTTGTACCTTTAATGAATATTTTCTGTAAAAAAATAGGGATTGAATTTTTAGAAGCTTAATGCTTTATTGCTATTTAGTCAATTGTTTTGAATTTATGTAATATAATATAAACAATTTAAAAAAAAAAAAAAAGAATAAAGTTGGATTCTTATACCTTTTGGCCGAAACAGAGGGATTCTGGCTCTGAAGTGAACACCTTAAATTTATGACAACCTCGCACCGTCAATACTTTCAATTTTGGCCATTCCGAATAATACATTCCAGGATAGAAATCTGTAAGCTCTGGTAGATCTACAAGCTCCAATTTGGTTACCTGCGGAAAGAAAACATTGACAGCTGGTTCTGTTCCTTCTTCTACATCAACAATTCCCTCTAAAACCTCACAATCCCTTATCTCAATGTATTGGAGTTGCTGGAGACGTTCGGCTATTGACGAAGGAAACACATATTTTATCTTTGTACATCTCTGCAACCTCAATTCTTTCAAATTTTGACAGGAGGAAGTTGGAAGTTGGCTGTGCCAAATCTTTCTAGAAATAATATCCGCCAACGTCAACACCTTTAAATCAGAAAAGATAAACTGCAGCCACAGCCAAAGTTAATTGTTGTTCCAATTTTTATTAACTCATATGAGAAAATTTTAAAAAGAAGTACTTAATGGTGTAATCGAACTGAATCTGAAAATTTAAATCACGAGTGAAAAATACACGAAAGAGAATACTGTAATTATGTATGTTAACAAATGAGAATAAACCTAAAAGAAAATAAATATATATATAATAAAAAAGTACAATAAATTATAGTAAATCAAACCTTTTTGTTAAAAAGCGATGTATGTTTATGATCGTTCTCATCATCTAAATCTCCAGTTAAGATTAAAACTTCAATATTCTTGATTCCACATAATTCTTCTAGGTAGCTGGTAGAATTAAATTTAAATATGAATTTCCTTAAAATTTCATGTTCCATGTCAATACTTGGAACATACTCTAACTCATTTCCTATTGATATTTGGTACCTTTTAAGCACTTTGGAAAAGAAGTCTTGAGGCAAAGCTTTGTTATCTTTAATATTCAATTCTAAACTGGTGAGACCAGACAAAAGCTTTAATTCCTTGAGTAATTCAATCTCCCACTTAACAACGCATCCCTTCATATAAAGTTCTTCCAATTTGGATAATTTTGAAATCACATTTGGAGCAATAACTTTTAATTTCTGACAACCGGTTAAATCTAACAATCTTAATTCAGTCAACTGACCCATTTCCATAGGCAACTCCTCAATACAAGCATGTCTCAAACTAAGGACTTTTAGCTTCTTAAGCTTTCCAATAATAGCAACATCTTCAATTATACTACTATCTAAACGCAACATTTGAAGGTCTGTCAAAAGACCAATTGATAATGGCAACGCCAATTGTCGTAGTCCATCTAAATTCAACACTCTAAGCTTTGGCATCACTTTAAATAAATCCTCTGGAATTTCGAAAGAAGACATCCACATATTGGTCATAGAGAAATATTCAAGATTTGGGCAATCCAAATCATTAGGCCAAAGTTGACTAATAATAGTACTATCACCAGGTAATGAGATTTTTGTGCATTTCTTGAGTTCATCTCTATTCTTCCAATCTCTTTCAATGTCATTCCTTGTTGTAAACACATGGTGATCCACATGTGCAATTGTTGTGGCAACAGCACGAATAACATCATGCATAGCAAATTGTCCACTTTCGAACCCCTCAAGCAACAAACAAGCATTTTTGAGGTCACGAACCAATTTATCTAGTAGATTTCGCTTGTCTTCCATTGTCATATTAGCTCCTTTAAGTATATCTAGACACACAACATGTTTGAACAAGTCTGAAATGGAAGTATCATTTTCTAATAGACTAGAAATTAAGAAAGTTTCCTTAAGTTCATCATTTCTTAAATACTTGTAACTTAAGGCAATCTTCGTGTATTCCTTTTCTAAGAACCTCATAAGTTTTGGTGGTGAGGGTGCTCTCAGTTCTTGCAATGCAACTTTCCATTCTGATAGGCACGTCTCACATGTTAATGCTTTTGCTATTGTACATATGACAATAGGCAAACCCCCGCATTCGTTACAAACATCATTTGGTAAAGGATGCAATTCATGTGTTTGAACAACATTACCTACAAAGAGATATAAGATTATACAAATTGCATTTACATGCATACTTTGGATTTAAAAACAAGAAAAGTTATAAATGTTGAATTTCAATCTTTTCCAAATAAATGCATCAATTTTGTTTTTTTTTTTTCTCTAAATGAATACCGCTTTGGTCAAATAATATTCCTCATATTTTATATATATATAATAACTGTTCTTTTAAATGACGAATATAATAAAAAATTACAAATTCATTAACTATTCTAATATGGCCAAACGACTTATTCCCACCCAAGATTTCCCGAAATTATAAGTTTCACCAAAAAAATTTAAAAAGTCAAATATCCCTCTTGACCAATTGCCTTTCAAATTTAACATTTTGAATGAAATGACCGAGATATCATCCCCAAAAAATTAAATTATATTAAGATTAAAATAAAATTTAGTATAAAATAATATTAATATAATAATAAAAAATTTCTAAAAAAGGTTATCATCATCGATAACATTACTAATGTCACTGATTGTTAGAAACATAATCAAATAGTCAGAAATGACCATCTAATTGAATTGAAGATCAAATCTAGCTACCTTGATAGGTCGGTATTTGATTTTTATTTATTAATAAAAAAATTTTATTAAATTATTATTATTATTTTAATATTATATTATTAGTTTATATTTTAATTATTTTTATAAACGTAATTTTATTATTTATTATTTTTTAAAATTTTTATTAAAAAGACAATAATGCTCTTTAATTACTTAAATTTAATGATTTTAACTGTTGACATTTATAACCGTAGGTGGGAATCAGTGGCTTGACTTCTAATATTTAGAGCTAATATTATTAATAAGTTTATTTTTAAAAGACATATTTATTTAATATTTTATTATTCTCGTCAAAATACAACAAATAATTTTAAAAAATAATAAAAGAATTAAAATGTGTTAAGCAAGAAAGCATGCAAATGAAAATTCTGTAACACACCTGCCATTTTGGCGAATAGGGTCCAAGCTTCTTTTTGATTTAAAATACCCATCCCAAAATTCTTTGTGCAATCCATTTTTCGCAACACACCTACGTCTCTTGTTGTGAGAAGAAGTTTATTACTTCCACGATCAACCCCGGAAG
>JAJEJH010001273.1:0-33661 GCA_026122585.1 Anacardium occidentale | reverse complement strand
AGACTGGTGAACACAGGGATTCGGCATCCTGACCATATGGGCTGAACAGTCTAGCTACTGGATAGAAAGCTGAATCTGAAAACCACTACCCAATCTAACTGGTGTCAGATGGTAAACTGAAATGCTGTTGAATCATCTAACTGGTGTCAGGAACTGAATCTGTAATACTGCTGAGCGTTCTGACTAGTGTCAGAAGGCTAAATCCCACAGATGCCCCCTCGTGTTCCACCTATACTCTTACCCGTACATCAGGTTCTGAATACTGCTGAATTCAGATCCCCTGATCCTCTATGAAACTACATGTCATGTCATGATATGCACATGCAGCTTATTATCTGATTTCATGCTCAATTTATGCTTATCTGAAGCCAATTAGCCTTTATTCTGAATTCGCATGCTTAATAAATCAATAATTAACCATTTTTCTGAAAATCTGCTGATGCACGGGCGTGTATCAAAGTGTACGGGCGTGAGCCAGGACGCACGTGACCGTGCGCTGGTCGTGCGCCTGGTCGTGCAAGCTACTAGAATTCACTATTCACCTTTACTGAAAATGCCTACGCACGGGCGTGCATATGCGGACACACAGGCGTGCATGTACATTTTCTGGCCGTGCACACGTCGTGCACACGGGCATGCATCTGGAGAAACACAGGCTCACGGCCGTGCCATGCAGGCGCATGGTCGTGCGTCTGGTTCTTCAACAAAGCACCGCTTGGAAAATGCACAAAACGGCCAACCAAAACACAACCAATTGCAATAACACTTCAAATATACATTCCCAGCACTTCAAATATCACAATCCCAGCTTCACATACAACATGCACTCATTCATCACAAGTTTACCATGGAAACTTCTTCTTTCTCTTTCTAAAGCCATACATACACATACGCATGCTTCATGGGTAGAATTTCATCATCACAATCCACATGCAAGGCCATATAAGCATTCCAAACAATCATCAACACACAATCAATTCATCCATGGCATCACAATGCATCAAACAAGCCAGGAAAATGCGAGAAGAAGTGAAGAACACTTACCTTTCTCCATGCTTCTGAAAACAAGCTTCAATCACTACTCTCTACGCTCTCTAGCTTGATCGGGAGCTAAAGGCTGCTGAATCTCCTCTCTAGGAACGGGAGGAACTGAAATTGGAAGAGAGAAAATGGCTGAATGCAAAAAGGGTGAGAAAAGAACAACAAAATCTCTCGGCTCACTTATATACTAGGCCACGCACGGGCGTGCACCAATGATGCACGGGCGTGCACAAGGAAAAATGAACTTAATTCATTTCCCGGGCATTCGTACGATCAAATCCTTCCAGAAGGAATCGTACGAAAGCCACACAGCTCTGGAAACTTACCAACTCACCCCTAAACTCTGCTAGACTCCCAATCTCTCACTGAATCTCATTTCTAACCCCGAAACTCTCCCCTAAGGGCTTTTCTAACCTGGGATGCTACATATTATATGATGTATTATGCATGGAAATTGTGTCGACTTAATCAGGTGTATCAATTGTCATCATTGTAAGAATGTATTATGTATGGAAATCATGTTGACTCGATCAGATGTATCAATTTTCATCATTATAAGTATGCATCATATGATGCAATTTATATGGAAATTGTAACTTTGTACAATTGCAAAATTATTGTATGATATATTATTTCATCATTATAAGTATATATTGTGAGTATGTAACAAATTATTATATGATGTAGTATGTATTGAAATTGTAGATTTGTGCAATTGCAATATTCTATTATGTTTGTGATTCACTTGGCATATTATGTGATATATTACTTATGAATTAATAGATTTAGATAGCAATGCATTATAACAACATAGTCCTATAGTAAAATATGTCGAGCCAATACAGTAACTTAAAATTTCATAAAAAACATAATACATATACTAAAAATTAAGTTGAAAAACCTATAACATCATTTAAAAGGAAGGGAAAAAATAATTGATAGATGAGTTTACATAAGAGTGAGGAAATAAATGAAACAAAGATAACTACATAACTAACTTACCTACATAACTAAGTTACCTAACACAAAGGTTAACTATATCTAGTTGGTTATAGACAAATCTAGTCTTAATAACTCTCCTAAGTATTTTTCCATCATTTTGATTTAAATCAAAATTAGAAGAGTTGGTTAGATATTCAATAAATATAAGGGTGAAGACACAATAGTGTTTAGAGTCCAACATTTGCTTCGGTAGGTCCATTACAAGACATAATTTCATTAGTTGATCCAAAGGTCTTTCATGAACATGTGACCAATAGTCAGCCATAGCTATGATTTTTAGGCTATATGCATATATAGTCATCCACTTTTTAAACTTCTCTTGGTCATTTGTGAACTTGATTGAAAAGCCATACACAGTTAGGTTGTACCCTACTAGATCTAGTATAATGTATGTTGTAACATCTTAGGGTTAGAATTTGTCTTTTAAGTTGGAATTTAAGGCTAAAAATGAAATTTTATAATAAAAATAGAGTAAAGAGAGTTCAATGGTGAATACTCAGTTCTTAGAGTTTGTGTGGCATGCTCATAAGTCTCATTATGAGATCTTTTCATGCAAAGTGTAGGATTATGTAATCCTTCATTTTCCAACATGCACAACCATGTGCCTTTAAGGCACACGACTGTGCATGCTTGTTACTTTCATTGCCTTACTTACAGTTATGCTTATCTATTTTAAGATAAATCAAGTTCTTATTTCAGATAGTTGAATGGTTGATTTTGTGTCTTGTATAATACTTAGATTCAATATGGTTTGTAAATTGAATTGATCTAGTCTTGAGAGGAAAAATTTATGAAAAAAACCTTTTAGAAACTTCTTAAAGTTATTCAGAAAAGGTTTAATAATGAATTGGACATTTCAGTTTGATTACATTTATGTATTGGTTCAAGTTAATTTCTATACAAATTATTTATTAAATTTCACTAAGGTTAGATAAGGTTGATATATAAGACATTTGACTTATACATAACCCAATGTGTGACTCACATAGGCCTGCATCCACATAGGTAGAGGATATCTCAATCCTTATCTAAATATGTCAGTGTATAGGTCTTAATGTGAAATAATAAGACACATGACCATATGTTTTATACACACACCCTCATGTGTATACCAAACTAAAAGGCACACAACTATGTCAATTCCTACATAAGGAAATACGATGAATTTTTTAATGGACCAAAGAAAAACTCATTTTCTTTTGAGAGAGATTTCTTCATATTATTGGATTGTTGCCTAAGATCTCTTATTTCTTCTTATCCAAAACCTACACTGTACCTCCAGCAATGTCCCTAGTGTAAGATAGCTTTTTGATATAGTCTTATATGGATTACCCTATCAATGCCACCCTACTTTTGGGTGGAGAACTCCTTTTTAAAGGGGAAGATCTATGCTATGTAAATACTAGTAGAGCCATTACATAAAGTACACTTAAAACCTTGTATGGTTTAGCTTATGCAATTTCTTATTATCAAGATATCCTAGGATGAGACAGTTTCATGCATGTATATTTGTCTTTCTTTATACGTATTGATTGACTAAGTGTATTGCATGAACATGGAAGAGAATTTTTTTTATCTATTTTACTATACACATGCTCTTATAATACATCTCTTGTATCCTAGCAACAAATGGTTTCAAAGCTAATTTGAAATTAGAATTACATGTTTATTTGTTATTAAATGAATAAACATGTTTATATATGTATGTTTTGACTTTAGTAACATTGAAAATGTAAAGATTGATTGATTAATTCATTATTGTGATCAAATTGTTATCAATGAAACATAAGTATGTCACTAAATATATTAAGTTTTGTACTTTTGATTTTTGCTTCTTTTTTTTTTATGAACTAAAAGCCCTTACCTATACCAGTCGGTCAATCCTAACAAATTAGACAGATTAAACCTAGAGGCCAATGACCACCTAGACCTATAGCCATAAAACAAGTAAATTAAGAGTTATTGACTTTACTATAGCTTGAACCCTGGTTATCATCTTGGATGATCCATACCCTTATCACTAGGCTAAGTCCTTGGTGTCTAATTTTTTCTTATTAGACAAAAATGTCATTGAAGTATGGTATGGCTTTCATGTTATATTATTACATTTAAGTAATGGGTTTGCTAGAAAATGAGAATTTTCTAGTGTTTCTTATCATTTTGTAATTCTTGAAAATGCCTAACACATGCCCATGCATCTAGTATGCATGTGTGTAGGTTGTTTATTTATGGTACATAATGTCATGACAAGCATCCCATGTGTCATGCATGATTGTGTGTGATGGATTTTCAATCTTAATCTAACATAAAATTGGTCATGAAACATGAACAAGATGGCTTCAAAAATTCCAACCTAGGACAAACTCTATAACCATGTAATTTCATTCAAGATTCCATGTAAATTCTAACCCAAACTTCAAGCAATCTCAACTTTAACATAAATATAAATTTAACATCTGGATATCAAACTTCTAAACCAATATCAAACATCACATAATACTTAAGAAAGGTAAGAGATTGATACTAAGTTCATAACACAAATTGTTAAACAACTTCTTTAAAGAATTTTGTAAGGAAAAAGATTTAACCTAAAGGATTAACCAATAACTTAAATCTAATCTACTTACTTGAAAGATGATGATATGGATTCCATTCCACTAATACTTTCTCATGATCATGGTAAACATCTAAGAGTAAAGGAAGTCTAATGAAAGAATTTTGTGGTCTTAAACAACCATACATACAAGCCTATTAAGAGTAATTTTTATGCACATTACAAAAGCAAGATGAACAAGATCAAATTCAGGCAATGCAACCATAAAAAGCTTATGCATTCTAACCTTCATTCATGGTTCTCTAAGAAGTCCAAAATCATAAAGTGGATGCATAACAAGTACAAAGAAGAAAGGAGAAGTCAAGCCAAAACCAAACAAGGGCTTATATTTAAACATGTATTTTTTTTTTCCTTTAGTTTTAAGTTTAATTAGAGCAAATACATTTTAGTATTTTCTATGTATCTTGTAATGCCTATAAAAGGTAACATTTCTTTTTCGTAGAAAAAAGGCTTTCATTAATAAAATTTTAAAAGTTTTTCCTTTGTTTACTTTCTATAATACTTTGGTGGCTTATATGAAATCTATTTTTCCTTTATCCAACTTGTTTGTAAGAGAACGTTGGTGGTGAAGAATTAAGTGGGTGGATTCTAGTTTCAAGTTAATGGTTCAACGTTTAAACTTGTTTCAAGATTCCTTTAAATTTGATTCAACATTCAACGTGATGGTTCTTGAACCTTTAGCCTTGAATGCATCCTTTTGCAACTTTTATATTTTGAGTAATTTATTGAATATTTGTATTGTAACTTGATCTTTAACTTTCTATCATTCTTGGATTGATTGTATGATGATTTTGGTGTTGAATATTGGAGTTAAAGTTACTTTGAGTTAGATTGAAGGTTGTTTGAAGTTTAATTGAAATTTTTACATGATTTGCATGGTAAATTTTTAATAATCTTGGTTGGAACGTTCAAGAGAAATTTGTGATTAATTTGAGTGATTAAGGCCCTCCACTTTCACATCAAATGATTTACAACATAAACGCATTCAAGCCTAAAAGATAAAGATCTACCAACTTGAGGTTGAAACAAGTCTAAAAGAATCTTTACATCAGCTTAAAGGAGAACTCCACCAGCTTGCATCTTGAATTCACCAATTTAATTATCCACCACCAATGTTCTCTTGCCAAAGTATTTGACCAAAAAAAGATGATTTAAAGAGCCAAAAAAGCTCTAAGAATAAAAAGAAAAGTCTAATCATGTGTATGCTTATGGCTTAGTTGTATGTGCCTCTAGAATTTTGTTGAATTACTTTTCTAAAGTAATTTTTGACCGCATGCCTTACACGTAGTCTCATGCATGTAACATTTCCCCCTAATACATGATCATGACCCCATCTCATGTATACTTTGCATATGATAGGACATGTTTGTGTGTCTAAAAGTATGCTTATATGTGTAAGTTGATTTATAATCTAAATTCTTGTTGAAACCTGATTGTAATTTTTAAAACTATTATTATTAAAAAATTATTTGAAAATTAAGGGTGTAAAATGTAATTTAACAACATGGTAAGTAATTAAAATTAATTTATTAATTTTGATTTTTTGATGTATATCATGTATAATATGCATGGTGGGCTGTACATGAGCCACATACCTATGTGTCTTACCTTCTCTTGATACATTGATGTACATTCTTCACTCATCTTACTTTTCTTTAATGTAACTCATGGTTTCTATTTTATTAGCGTAAAATAGATTAGAGCACTTTATTTATAATTTTAAAATAAAATGTAATGTAGAAAATGAGTGTAAAAATGTACTTGAAAATGGAGCTGAGGAAAGACATAATTGAAGACCTAAAGATTGAAGCCAAAACCTAGGTTAACCTACAAATCCTTTTTGGCTCAAACAGTTGTTATTAGATTAGGTTATGTACTGACACATTATATTTATATTAGAAAGTATGTTTAAGGTTGTTTATTGATCACTTCATATGCAAACATAAAACGGTAGGACCAAATTATTTAAAAACCCTAAAAGAATATTAAATCATATAAGAAGCCTTCTAAAATAAAGCCTTGCTTAATCCTATGCTTGTTGGAAACTTGTTTGCCAGAGTAAAGAAAATACTTCTATTAGGTGGAAAATCAAGTGCAGATTATATTGTATCAGACATAACTGATGAACAAAGCTTGTTTACTAAAGCAAATGTGGAGTTCATTAGAGGTTAAGTTAGGGTTGACACCAGTTGATAATTGAGGATATAGACACCTAATTTTGATCTAATCAGATCTTTCCTAATGATGATAGCTAAAAAGTTTCCATACAAAACTTTGTTATCAATAAGTTGAGGTCTAAAGCCCATAAAAAGAGAATAAACTTAGTAAGTGTTCTTAAACTTAAGCTTAGAGCCTATAAAGCATCCTTAGGCCTGTTTTCTTTGAAAATGGCCTTAGGGTTAGGTTTAAGCTTGTTTAATGCCTTTTTGGTTCTACGCATGGATTAGTTCCCTAACCTATGCACAAATGCTTAGTTTGTGCTCGTGGATAGATCAGTGTGATAAGTGACCACCCTTACTCTACCTGCATCCAAGGATGATTATTGTCATCTATCTAAAAACTTAATTATCTGATTTTACTAGTCTTCCCAAAGAGGAAATAAATCCCCTAAATCATGCATAAAGGAAAGATCATTTAAAGGAAATCATTCATAAAGGAAAAATCCTTCAAAGGAAATCATTCATAAATGAAAGATCTTTTAAATAAAATCATTCATATTAGAAAGATCCTTTAAATGAAGTTATTCATAAAGGAAAAATCCTTTTAAGGAAATCATTCATAAAAGAAAGACCTTTTAAAAAGGCATTCATAAAGGAGAAAACATTTAGGGAATTTATTCATGTAGGAAAATTATTTTAAGTAAATGATCCATAAAGGAATATTCTCATTAGAACCACTATTTAAAAGATAAAAACTATGTAATTATAAGGAGAATTATTGAGTTGAGAGGAAAAAGACAAAATTATTCAGTTAGAGTTTTTAAAGATTGTAAAGGAAAAATAATTTATATTACGTGGAGAGAGTGCATCACACATAACACCCAAATTTTAAAACTATTGATTGTGAGTATTATTTAAAGGACACCTAAATGAAGAGAAATCCAAATTTGTTCATTGGGGCCTTAAAGCTTTGATTTGTCAAAATGAGAGTTTTGTAGGAGTGATATAACATGTAATTATGATGGGAATATTATTAATTGTTCTACTGGTTGATTTTATAATCTTCTTTTAATTTTTATTTTTTTTTATTAAAACTTGTTTTCTAAGGTCATTTTGGAAGTGTGCATGGAGCTCTAAAAATATTTCACTGATGCATACTTAATGTGCAATCTACCTTCCACTTGTAATTCTAACACAACTAGATTTTTAATTGTTAAACATAAAACTATTCACATGCCTTTATTATATAGCTTTATGATGATTATGAATTTTATCATTTGATGTTATCCTTAAGGTCAAACATTATATTTGTTATGGAAATCATATTCAACATATGTGTGCCCTTGTAATCATATTATATGTGTTGTTGAGATAATTTTGCTATTGAGATTACTTGTATTAGTTGTTGATATCATATATGTTGATGAGATACTCCTAATGTCATAGATTATGTAATGCATGAATTTTATTTAATTATGTATGCGGATCATTTTGGTTATGTCTGTCAAACCTTGAAAGTGGTCTATAGATGCATAAGATTGATAGGCTTTTGCTCATCATCGTGTATGCCCTCTTACCACTTTAGGGCATTCGCATATAATTCCCAACAAATATTGTTAGTTGTATGCTATTATTCTCTTATTTAATTTTCGTTTATTAATTGGACATTTATTCTATTGATTTGTGTATAATATTGGAAAGTCCTTTATCGAAAGAATGTACTTCCTCTCTGATTATGTAATTTAATTAATCTTGTTATTTTATTTATTATTTTTCCTATAGAATATTATGTTGTATTTGGATATTTAATATGGGAAATTTAAGAACATGAAAATATAAATAAAACCAACCAAAAAGCAGAGGTCAGCCTTTGGGTTAGGTGACGTATGTACTTAACACCTTCGCATGTCATACCTCACTCTCAAACCCATCCATTAGGTAGGCAAGGATGGTTTAGGTCCTTCGTGAGACATTAAACTTTTTCAAGTGAAACTTTGGTGACAACTCTCAAATCACTCTGTAATAGGCCAAAAGCTAATTATGTGCTCCTCTTGGTCATTGTTGGGATGACTAAACAAGAATGACAAGTATGACCTAACATGATGTGACAAAAAAACCCATCTCAATTCTAAAAATTCCACTAAGGATAATGCAAAAGGTTGATTCTGATGTGGCTCGTTTTAATCGTGTTTTTTATTTGAAAGTTTTCTCTTATATTCACATACACCACATATATTAAAGCACTAAAAGTTTTATTTCACCCTTAATGGCAATCTAAACTTCTACCCAAAAGCTCACTCAACGCAAGGGTTGCCTATCTTATACATCAATTATTGGCACATACCATTGGGTATAAAATGACCTATAATTCTCACCTTTGATAGCCTTTAGCCTTAACACAAGTCAGCCCATGTAATAGACCCAGAATTAACCTAAGACCTTTTAACAAAAAGAATTAGTCATGCATCAAACTAAGTTATATGATTGTGCATAAAAAACGCATGCTTGTACATGAGTGTCATAAGTAGAATAGTTGTGTATGATAAAACCATGTGCAAGGAAATGATGCATACTCATACATTCCACATCATCCCAAATAAGTCCATAGGTGTACTCTTAATGACATTAACGATAAAATGAAAAACTAAAAAGTTTAAGTAAGGTTACTTATTGAGTGTATTCCATTCACTCCCTTACTTTTCTTGTGTGCATGTACAAGTGATTGTAATGGTTGCGAGTCAAATAATGGTCAACAAACTTGAGTTGGCATGAGGGTAAGATAGTCATTTTCATATCAATCTATGTTAAACATTAGTATGAGACTTTTATATTTCTTGTTTGTTACACACATGATCATAGGATGTAGGATTATGGTTTTTATTCAGTTATAATTTTATTTAGTAGTAAACATTCTTCGTATGCTTCTACTAGTTATTTTAATCTATAGGGTATTTTAGTAATTTTGGATTAATGGCATGAATAAATGTTAAGTTTTAAAGTAGGCATGCTTTAGTAGTCAGTTTAGTGACATTTCCCTCTAGAATGGGGTACTTTTAAATGAGGTGTTACAAAGCCACTTACTTAGGCTCATTCAACTTTCGCCTTATCTTTTATCTCATGTCCTATAGGTTGCCTTTCTATTCATGCATGTGTCGTTAATATTACGTACTCTAAATGTTTACCCTTTGGGACACAAATCCTTTATCTTAGACCTAATACATAGTTTACTTCTTTTACATTTTACAGTGCCCAAATATACATTATTAAGTGTACAAGTGTGCCTTGTTTCTTCTCTTCATGCATGAGTTAACCTCTTATGTGTAACCTTGGTCATTAAGACTATACAAAAATAAACCAAACTGATTAAACCAAATAATCCAATTCAATCCAAACTAAAAACTATGATTTGAGTTGTTTTATGGATGATTACGATTTTAAAATGGTCAAACGATTTATTCTCACCCAAAGTTTTCTTAAATGATAATTTCCCACCTAGAAACTTCTAAAAAGCCAAATACTTACTAGATGACTAAAATCAACCGTTAAAATTAATTCGTTAAAGGGGTATTTTAATCTTTTCAAATAAAATAAATTTATAAAAATAATTAAAATAAAAATAAGATTAATATAATATTAAATTGATAAAAAATTTAAAAATAATATTAAAAAAATAGCCACCATCACTAACAATGTTACTGACAATGGTGGCCACCAAATATCTGGCAGGGGTAATCAGATCTAGTCACTTCTGTCATCAAGAATAGTTGAAAATGACTAGTTTTAAGTATATCGACTGTTTTTGACCATTTCTGATGACAAAAACAGCCAAATATAGTTGTTTCCACCAGATCATTGACAATCAGATCTGGTTGTCTCTGTCATTGAGATGGTTAATTATGACTGTCAATTGAACCTAATAACTATTTTCAACCACCTAGTTGGTTAATGGTAGCCACCATCAACGATGGTAGTGGCTGCTTATTTAAAATTTTTATCTTTCTTTAATTTTTATTAATTTTTTAAATTTATTATTAAAAATTTGTTTTAATATTAATATTATTTATTTTTTATTGATGAGTATTTTAGTCATTTCACTAAAATGTTAATGAAAGTGGAAGGAATTTAATTAATACATGAGTGTTTTGCTTTTGAAAAGTTTTTTTGTTAGGAATTTATCATTTATGAAAACCTTGCATGGGAATAAGTTGTTTGGCCCTTTAAAATTTTTCATAAACCAAATATTTGGATTGGTTTGATTTGATTTTAGAAAATAAAATCCAATAAAATAAATTTGGGCCGATAAATACAGTAAATATATAGTTCAATACTAGTTTTCTTATGATGCAAATTCTTTAAGACTTTAACAATTAACTTTTCAACTACTTTTTAAATTCTTTTTCTTTTATTCACTATTCATATTCTTTTTCTTTTATTGATTCTTCATTTTTGTCATATTTTAATCCTTATTAATTTTTTGTTTTTATAATTTTTTTGTTATATTATATTATTTTTAATGTTTGATAAAATTCTATGATTTCTTTAATTTTTTACTTTATTTATTTGTTACTTTTGTCAAAGTGACTATACTAACTATTCAAACCGAATCTAAATAGTTTTTGTTTGGATCTTTTTTAGTGTTGGTTGATTTGGTTCAGAGTTGAAGTATTTAAATTGATGGTTTAGATGAAAAAATTTGCTCTAAATTGATCAAATCGAATCATGAACACCTTTATTGGTCGTAACTTAATGCATAAGTATACAAGGTCAGTTGTACAAGCTTACATCCTTTTAATGAATATGACTTTCTTGGTCATAACACTATGTATGGTTTGCATGTTTAGCTACATAAGCATGCATATCGATAAGATGCATGTCTTCTTCTTCTTATTCATAAGTGTACTAAGCCTAAGGGGTAAAAATGTCTTTTCACTTTATGAACATTTCTAACCTTTTTTGTATAGTCATCCCTTTTGTCGTAACTTATATGGTATGGATAGATATGCATGTCTTTTTCCCAATCATCCTTTGATCATAAGCATAAAGGCATGCATACCTTAACACAAGGTCGCTTGTAATGTTACCAACGTAAAATTTTGGCAATTTACAATTGTGTTTGCCTTTGGGACAGTCATGCATACTGTAAGACCCATTGCCACGCATATCGCTGCTACTGAATAATTTTTTATTTTTTATTAATATATTAAAAATCTCGGTATACATGACAAGAATCCTATGAAAAAACTACTACTATCTAATTACATATGCATGCGGAAGCTGAAAACTGTAAACGTACAATAGTGGCCTAAAATACACTTTTCATATATATACTGTTTTTGTACAATACATTTGAGTATTTACAAAAATTTACAATAAACCCCACCAGGCCAAACTGAAATGTAGTATGGAGCCCTCTCTCGTCAACCATGGTCCACCCGTTCTTCGCCAACACCAAACATACCTGAAAAGAAAGGAAGAAAGGAAAGGAATAAGTGATGAAAATCACCCAGTAAGCGATCCTTACTTCCCTCAACCTAAGCAAGCATACAAGATAGAATACATACCTAGCCTTGGCCCTAACATTCATAGATTCGCTTGCTCATCCAATAAACTAGATATTTCTTATTCTATTCTCTTGGTTGCATTATTAGTTAGTGAATAATGCAATGAAATGAATGGCCTGACCTTATGTCATGCTGAATACATCTGATTATACATGCATCTGAATCTATAAATATCTGAAGATACCTACTATGCTGATCAGACTGATGAACACAGGGATTCGACATCTTGGCTATGTGGGTTGAATAGTCTAGCGAACTGCTAGAAAGCTAAAATATACATATTAGTCCTCAGACTAATAAGCTGAAACTGGACGATCCGACCGCAATCAGAAGGCTAGGAACCCACAAATGCCCCTTCAAGTTCACCTTAAACTCTAACCTAGATTTCAGGTTTTGAATGTTAAACTAAATGCTATCGGATTCTTTGATCCCTTTTTATGATAATGTTTTGGCATGTCATGTTATGTAATGCTTATGCAGCAATATTTTATCTCATTTTACTCTTATATAATGCTTTATGGCCTTAGAATTAGTTTCTCATGCTTAATCTTCATTTTAAACTCATTTCTGGAAATTGGCTTACGCATGGACGTGTGAGTCAAGACACACGAGCATGCAAGGAACACACACGGGTATGCATGGCAAAGGTACACGGGCGTGTGTAGAAACGCATGGGACCGTACGTTGGCCATGCAGCCGACCGTGCAAGCTTTTGGAAATTTCTGCGTATTTCATCAATTAAACACATATATGGCTGTGTCCATCAGGCACACAGGCGTGTCTCCTTTTCAATGCAGCCGTGCATACTTCATGTACACGGGCATGTCCCTGCAAAAGCAAAGGCACACGGGTGTGTGTCATACTCCACATCGATAACAACCTCCTGGAACTTACAATAACTCATACAAATCCTCAAGCAAACTAAAATTAATCTCAAACATGCATCTCTAGCACTTCAATAAATATATAGCATGCTTTAATTTCACCCAAAACATATCACATCACAATCCACCATTAAAATCATCCATTCTCTTACATATTCACACACAAGCATAAGCAAGCATGGTTTATGGGTGGAAATCATCATCTCAATCATTTTAATTTCATCATATCAACTCATAAACTCATTCATATCAATCATAAGCATGCTGGGAACACAGCACACAACACCCAACATCACATACATGCTGGGAAACATAAGGAAGCACTTACCTCTTGCCATGACTATTGGAAACACTTTCTAACTAATTTCTGTCTTCTCTAACTGGATTAGGAGCTGTTGGCTACTGAATCTCAACTTTAGGGTTGGGAATCTCTGAAAACAAAAGGAAAAATTTACTGAAAATAGATAAAAGTCGGGTGAGAAAGCCTAAAAAGTAACTTCTCTCTCTCAACTCTAAGGTTGCATAGGAGTACACAAAGGAAATTGAATAAACTTCATTTCTCGCACTACGCATGAAAGAAACCTCCCAAGGAGAATCATGCGCAGGCCACACAGGCTTTGGAAACTTACTATCTCACCCCTAAACTTTTCTAACTCCCAATCTATTTATATTTCTCACATCTAACCCTCAAAATTCTACCCTAAAGGGTATTTCTAATCTTGGGATGCTACATTCCTCCCTCTTTATAAAAATTTCATCCTCAGAATTACCTGAATAACTCTGGGAACCTAGCCCTGATCTCAAACTCTACCTCCCAAGTGGCTTCTTCCACTCTCTGGCTTCATCACAACACTTTTACCAATGAAATCTCTTTACTTTTGAGGACCTTGACATTGAAATATAGAATCTACACTGGTTTCTCTTAGTAGCTCAAGTCTTCTGTGTAGCATCCCAGGTTAGAAAGCCCTTAGGGGAAGAGTTTTGGGGTTAGAAATCGAATTCATAAAGAGATTGGGAGTCTAGATAAGTTCAGGGGTGAGTTAGTAAGTTTTCGGAGCCGTGTGGCTTTCATAGGAATCCTTTCGGAAGGATTCGATCAGGTGAGTAAGCGGGAAATGGATTAAGTCCATTTTCCCTTGTGCACGCCCGTGCACCCTTGATGCACGCCCGTGCACCCTTGATGCACGACCCTGCATGGCCTAGTATATAAGTGGAGCCGTGAGTTAAGTCATTCTTTTCTCACCCATTTTCATTTCTTCAGCAATTTCTCTCTCTTCATTTCAGTTCCTCCCATCCCTAGAGAGGAAATTCAGCAGCAAATAGCTCCCGATCAAGTTAGAGAGTGAAGAGAATAGTTTGAAAGTTAACTTTCCGAAGCGATGGTGCGAGGTAAGTGTTCTTTCACTTCTTCTCGCAATTTCCCAGCATGTTTGATGAGTTGTGGTGCTTGGATGAATGTTATGCATGTTATATGATGATGGTTGATGTGTGAAATGTTGATTTTAGCCATCTTTGATCCATGCATGTGGTTGATCATGTTTAGTGAGAGAAAGTTGGCATGCTTGCATGGTGGATTGATGTATACTTGATGCATGTTGTGTTTGAGGCTTGAATTGTGTTGCTTGGGATGCTGGGAATGCATGTTTAAAGTGATTTGGTGAATGGATGAGAAATGGTTGGCATTTTATATGTTTTCCGGCGGTGCTCTTGTTGAAGAACAAGACGCACGGTCGTGCGCCCACATGGCACGACCGTGAGTCTTTGTTTTTCCAGATGCACGCCTGTGTGCACGCTGTGCACACGGCCAGAAAATGCACATGCATGCCCGTGTGTCCGCAGACGCACACCTATGCATGTGCTTTCAGTGAAAGGTTTCCAGAATTCCAGAAGCTTGCACGGTCAGGCACACGACCAGCGCACGACCCCGTGCGTCCAGGCTCACGCTTGTGCACTTTCCTTGTATGCCTGTGCACTTGTAGATTTTCAGAAAAAAAATAAAAAATGAGAAATAAAGCATGTGCATTCAAATTAAAGATATAAATGCTTCAGATAAGCATCAGGCAAGCACGAATTCAGATATAAGCTACATATGCATATCATGGCATAACATGTAGCTTCAGAAATGATCAAGGGATCCGAATTCAGTAGTATTCAGTATTCAGAGCCCGATGTATGGGTGAGAGCATTAGGTGGAACACGAGGGGGCATCTGTGGGATTCAACCTTCTGACACCAGTCAGGACGCTCAGCAGTATTTCAGATTCAGTTTCTGACACCAGTCAGAATATTCAGTAGCATTCAGATTTTACCATCTGACACCAGTCAGATCGGGTAGCAGTATTCAGATTCAGCTTTCTAGCCATTAGCTAGACTGTTCAACCCACATCGCCAGGATGTCGAATCCCTGTGTCCACCAGTCTGATCAGCACAGCAGGTACCTTCAGGTACATTCAGATAGAGATTCAGATGCATGCATCCATGAGATATTTCAGTAGCATGGCATGACATACACATCATGACATGAATAATAATGACATCAGTATATAATGAGAATGAGATTCAGATAACTGTTCTAGATTCCAACAAGCGCATAGATGTATGATTAGGGCCGAGGCCCAGGTATGTTTGATTATTGTGATTGCTTGGGTTTTGAGGGAAGTAAGGAGCGTTTACTGGGTGATCTTTATCACTCATCCCTCTCCTTCTTCCATCCTTTCATGTGGTTCGTTCTTTTTCCGAGGAACGATTGGATCGAGGCTGACAGAGAGGGCACACACGTACACCGCGATCTCAGTATCTACGGTTGTAGTTTTGGACCCGTGTGGTCATGTGTATATACCTTATGTACTCTGATGTAAATGAACAGTATATGTATATGTGAGAAAGGCCATTAGGCCCATTGTACAAAACAACATGTATGTTTTAGTACGTATATATATATTTCAGCTTCCGCTTTGTATTCAGAATGTATAGCAGGTTCAGGAAGTCTATTTATTTTTTCGTAAGATTCCCGTCGCAGGTACCTGAGTTTTTAGATTATTAATAAAAAGGCCTCTCAGTTTTCAGCAGCAGGGGTACTCGTGGTGACGGGTCCTACATTCTGCTAGGTCCACATCTGAAAACGGAAGCACATGGGACTAATCTCCCACATACTTCAACTGAGACACATGGAAGACATTGTGAATTTTGTCCATGCTGACTGGTAGTGTAAGTTGATAAGTAACTTTCCCTACTCTTTCTAGAATTTCATAAGGGCCAATAAATCTTGAGGCTAACTTTTCTTTCTTACCAAATCTAAGAACTTTCCTGTAGGGAGTAACTCTCAGAAAAACTCTATCACCCACTACAAATTCAATCTTTTTGCGCTTCTAATCAGCATAGTTTTTTCTATCGATCCTAGGCCTGTTTCATTCTCTACCTGATAATCTTGATCTGCTCAATCATCCTTTGAGTGGTCTCTGGACCCACCACTATCTCTAAAGAATCCTTCTCTCCAATCTCATCCCAATGAAGAGGAAACCTACACTTTCGACCATACAAAGCCTCAAATGGAGTCATCTGAATGGTTGTCTGATAGCTGTTATTGTAGGTAAACTCCGTTAGAGAAAGTAATTCTACCCAACTGGTCTGGAAGTCCATATAATAGGCTGTTAGCATATTCTCCAGAATCTGATTTACCCTCTCAGTCTAAGGATGATAAGCTGAACTAAACTACAGTCTAGTTCCTAATGATCTCTGTAATACTCTCTAGAAAGTAGAAAAAATCTAGAGTCTCTGTCTGACACTATGGTCTTGGGAACCCTATGAAGTCTGACAACTTCTCTAATGTATAGCTGCCCCAATTGGTCTGTAGTCATGCCCTACCTGATCGGTAGGAAATGAGCTGATTTACTGAGTCTGTCTACTATCACCCAAATACAATTAAATCCTCTCTAGACTCGAGGAAAACCAAAAATAAAGTCCATGAAAATATCTTCCCACTTTCATTCAGGAATACTTAAAAGATGGAGTAGTCCCGAGGGTCTCTGGTGTTCTGCCTTAACTTGCTGACATATCAGACATTTAGAGATGAAGTTTGTTATGTCTTTCTTCATTCTTAACTACCAGAAATTTCTTTTGAGATCTTGATACATCTTTGTGCTACTTGGGTGTGCTGCATACACCGTGCTGTGAGCCTCTGATAAGATCTTCTGTCTCAACTCTGAACTTTGTGGTACACAAACTCTGTCTCTAAGCTTCAAGATCCCGTCTCTGACTTCAAAATCTAGCACTACTTACTTTGACATCTTCTGAAGCATATTTTGAGTCTAATCATCAGACATCTGACTGTCTCTAATCTCATCACATAGGGAGGATCTGATCTACAACCTCGAGAAGCCTGTAGTCACAATCTCAATCTGCTTTCTGACCAATTTAATTTGTAGCTCTCTCTGAACAAAAATGCTAGATAGAGTTACTCTTCTGTTTAGTGCATCAGCCACTACATTGGCTCTACCTGGGTGATACTTGATCTCACACACATAGTCTTTCACCAGCTCTAGCCATTTTCTCTGTCTCATATTCAACTCACTCTGAGTAAAGAAGTATTTCAGACTCTTATGGTTTGAATAAATATTATACTTGACCCCATAAAGATAATGTCTCCAAATCTTTAGGGCAAAGACCACTACAGCTAACTCCAAATCGTGGGTAGGGTATCTCAACTCATAATCTCTCAGTTGCCTAGAGACATAGGCAATTACCTTACCGGATTGTATTAAAATAGCCCTAATCACCCGATGGGATGCATCTGTATAAATATCAAACTTTACCTCCTCTTGAGGTAGTGCTAACATTGGAGTGCTAGTCAACCTCTGCTTGAGCTCTTGAAAACGTACCTCGCACTCCTTGGTCTACAAAAATGGAATCTCTTTCCTGGTCAAAGCAGTGAGACTTCTCACTAGACTCGAGAATCGCTCAATAAACTCTTGTAGTAGCCTGTTAAACTAAGGAAACATCTCACCTCTTTAACTATCTTCGGCCTCGACCAACCCAACACTACCTCTACTTTACTGGGCTCTACTGAGATGTCGTCTACTAAAACTACATGACCCAGAAAAGCCACTCTATCAAACCAAAACTCACACTTGAAGAACTTGACAAACAGTTGTCTGTCTCTCAACCTCTGAAGCACAAATCTCAAGTGATCTTCATGCTCTTCTACACTTTTGAAATACGTCAGAATATCATAAATGAAAACCACCACGAACCGGTCAAGGCAATCATGAAATACCCGGTTCATCAGATCCATAAAGATCATCGGGGTATTTGTTAACCTAAAGGGCATCACAACAAATTCGTAATACTTGTATCTGGTCCTGAAAGCAGTCTTGGGGACATCCCTGTCTACTACTTTGACTTGATAGTATCCCGATCTCAAGTCAATCTTGGAAAATGCTGTTGTGCCTCTCAACTAATCAAAGAGGTCGTCTATCATTGACAAGGGATACTCATTCTTCACTATAACTCTGTTCAGCTCCCTATAGTCAATGCACATCCTCATTGACCCATTTTTTTTCTTTACAAATAAAATAGGAGCTTCTCAAGGTGAACAACTTGATCAAATGAATCTCTTGTCAGTTAGCTCTTGTAATTGCTTATTTAACTTTTGGAGTTCAGTTTGAGCTATTCGATACAGAGCCTTAAAGATTGGAGCCGTACCAGGGAGAAGCTTGACACTAAACTCCAACTCTCTGTCTAGAGGTAACCCTGGTAACTCATCTAAAAAGACGTCAAGGAACTCTTTCACTACTGGTACCTCCTCGATACTTAGCCCAACAACACTGCTACATACAACATTGGCCAAATATCCTATACAACCTTTACTCAACAGTTTACGTGCCTGAAAACAAGAGATCATCATGCTGTCAACTTTGCCCTCACCAAATACGAGCTGATCAGGGCCTATGTGGAATCTCACCTTCTTTCTTCCACAGTCTATCTTTGCACTGTATTTTTCCAAGAAGTTCATACCCAAAATCATATCGAAATCTATTAACTCCAGCAGAATCACATATATACTCAACTGCCTACCTAAGATCTCTATCTCCTGATCTACCAAGACTCTAGCACTCACCACAAACCCCTTATCTGACATCTTTACACATATACTCCTACTGGCCATACTAGGGTCAACCCTTAATCTCTTTACTACACTCCTAGCTATAAAGTTGTGTGTGACTCCATAATCAACCAAAACAAATAAAGAAGTACCAAGATAAAGTAACTGACTAGTTACTACATAGGGAATGGCCTATACCTGCTCTTGGCGAACCACATATACTTTGGCTCTACCTCTGCCTACACTTGAAAGACCAACAGCTCCCCCAGGTGCTTCATTATCGGGCCTAAGAACATCAACTCTACGTTTCTCTTTACTAACTCCGTCTCTGGATGAACCTCCTCTACCTCTGAACTGCCAATACCACCTCTATTCGGCCCTACTCTAGCTCTACCTATGACTAGGCACTCTACAATCTTGTGCCCTGGCTGTCGGTAACCAAAACATACTATCTGGTTGACTAAACACTCTCCACTGACTCTACCCATTCTTTTGCCACTGTTGGATCTCTTGACCCACTGAATTTGGATGACTGAAATAATTCTGACAGATGGTAGATAGGATGTAGCTTCTCTGAAGTACTTATGTCTGCTATCTCTGTACTCATACCCTGACTATACTCTCTGTAACCAGCTGAAAACTGAAATCTTTCTCTAACTGACTATGGCTGTGGTTAAGACTGTGTTTGTCTTCTTCTCGGTATCTGATAAGTTTCATACTGGGATGGTGTAACTCTAGCTGGTTCTTGAACTCGGTTAACCCCAGCTTCATGAAGACCTTCTCTGACCACATCTCTCATCATTTCTCTTAATTATGTTGGCGTCAAAGACACATAGGAAGAACTCTGAGATCGTCGCCTATCACTAACACTTATCGGACGGGCGGGAGAACTATTACCTTCCTCATCTATATATATAGGGATATACTCTTCTCTATCTATAGCATCACAACAAACATGGGTTAGGAACACAAAATATAAAGAAAAATAATACCGTACTTATGCTGTGAAGAGGGTCTGGACGATGGCTACGAGGGAGAGAAAATAGGCTTTACACTCTTACAACAATACATACAACTCACATATCTATAAAATGGCTCAGAGAATGGCTTTGATACCAATAATGAAAGACCCGCTGCCACGCATACCGCTGCTGTTGAATAATTCTTTATTTTTTATTAATATACTAAAAATCTCGATATACGTAACAAAAATCTTACAAAAAAGACAACTACCACTGTCTAATTACATATGCATGCGGAAGCTGAAAACTGTAAATGTACAATAGTGGCCCAAAATAAACTTTTCATATATACACTGTTTCTGTATAATACATCTGAGTATTTACAAAAATTTACAATAAACCCCATCAGGCCAAACTAAAATCTAGTATGGAGCCCTCTCCCGTCAACCACGGTCCACCCGCTCCTCGTCAGCACCAAACATACCTGAAAAGAAAGGAAGAAAGGAAAGGAATGAGTGATGAAAATCACCTAGTAAATGATCCTTACTTCCCTCAACCCAAGCAAGCATACAAGACAGAATACATACCTGGCCTTGGCCCTAATATTCATAAATTTGCTTGCTTATTCAATAAATTGGATATTTCTTATTCTATTCTCTTGGTTGCATTAATAGTTAGTGAATAATGCAATGAAATAAATTTCATGACCTCATGTCATGCTGAATACATTTGATTATGCATGCATCTGAATCTATACGTATCTGAAAATACCTACTGTGCGGATCAGGCTGATGAACACAGGGAATCAATATCTTGGCCATATGGGCTAAACAATCTAACAAACTGCTAGAAAACTAAAATATACATATTAGTCCTCAGACTAAAAAGCTAAAACTGGATGATTCGACTGTAATCAAAAGGCTGGAATCCCACAGATGCCCCCTCGAGTTCACCCAAAACTCTAACCTGGATTTTAGATTCTGAATGTTAAACTGAATGTTATCGGATCCCTTTATCTCTTTTTATGCTGATGTCTTGGCATGTCATGCTTATGCAACATTATTTTATCTCATTTTACTCTTATGTAATGCTTTATGGCCTTAGAATTGGTTTCCATGCTTAATCTTTATTTTAAACTCATTTCTTGGAAATTTGCTTGTGCATGGGCATGTGAGTCAAGACATACAGGCTTGCAAGGAACACATACGAGCGTGCATGGCAAAGGCACACAGGAGTGTATAGAAACGTATGGGATCGTGCGTTGGCAGTGTAACCGACCGTACAAGCTTCTGGAAATTTTTACGTATTTCTTCAATTAAACACATACACGGCTGTGTCCATCAGGCATACGGCCATGTCTCCTTTGCAATCCAACCATGCACACTTCGTGTACACGGGCGTGTCCCTGCAAAAGCAAAGGCACATGGGCGTGTGTCCTACTTTATATCGACAACAACCACCTAGAACTTGCAAGAACTCATACAAATCCTCAAACATGCATCTCTAGTACTTCAATAAATATATAGTATGCTTCAATTTCATCCATAACATATCACATCACAATCCACCATTAAAATCATCCATTCTCTCACATATTCACACATAAGCGTAAGCAAACATGGTTCATAGGTGGACATCATCATTCAATCATTTTACTTTCATCATATCAACTCATAAACTCATTCATATCAATCATAAGCATGCTGGAAACACAACCCAACATCACATATATGTTGGGAAACTCAAGGAAGAAGCAAGGAAGCACTTACCTTTTGCCATGACTGCTGGAAACACTTTCTAACTAATTTCTGTCTTCTCTAGCTGGATTAGGAGCTGTTGGCTGCTGAATCTCAACTCTAGGGTTGGGAATCTCTGAAAACAAAAGGAAAAATTTGTTGAAAATGGATAAAAGCTGGGTGAGAAAGCCTAAAAAGCAACTTCTCTCTCTCAACTCTAAGGGTGCATAGGAGTACACAAGGAAAAATGAATAAACTTCATTTCTCGTGCTACGCATCAAAGAAACCTCCTAAGAAGAATCATGCGCAGGTCACACAGGCTTTAAAAACTTACTATCTCACCCTTAAACTCTTCTAACTCCCAATTTATTTATATTTCTCACATCTAACCCCCAAAATTCTATCCTAAAGGGCATTTCTAATCTTGGAAACCTAGAAACTCTATTTACAAGTCATCTTCTGTTGAATTTGAACCAAAATCATTATTAAGATTACTATATACTTTTCATATGTTTCCACCACCCTAAAACAAGAAGGATTCTAACATCACACATAAGGACACTAAATTTAAAGGAATATTAACATATGAAAATTATATTACTATATCCTCAAGGTTAGATTCTTGATTCATTCAGACCACTACCTAATATCATCTTTTAAGATATATTACACAATCCCCTAGAAAACATACATCAACTTGGAATTTTAGTCTTAATATCAACATCACAATCTCATTATTCAAACTATACATTGGTTGTTTTTTAATCACTAGATCTTTACACAAAATACAATAATTCAAAGATGAGAGAATTCCTGTATGCTTGAAGATTCAATATCTTTTACCAATTTGAATAACCTCCCTACTTACGAGAACAACAGAATAAACAATCTCTCAAAAGTGGATGAAGGTGAGTTTCAAAAATATGAGATATTTCTCATATCTTAATAACTTGTCTTATATAAACTTTTATGTTGTAACTGGCTACAAGGGTGTGTATTTTTCCATGCATGATCGTGTGCACTTAAAATAAGTCAATCTGGCACATTATCCTTCTAATTGACTTGACTTCGAGTGAACAAACATACATCCTTCATGCACGATTGGTCATCAATTTAAAAGTTCAATAAATACACTTTAAACTTAACCCACATTCAAACTTAACAATACATACATGTAAAAAGGCTAAATTACACTTGAGGCATACTTATGGGAGTTACACTCTAGGTTGTCACCAACAACCAAAGTCATTCAACACAATAACATAATATTTTAGCTATGGACATTTTTATATTGGTCATCATGCATATTCATAGGGTTTTTATGATTAAGCTATACAATGATCCTTTTGTCACAGTTCTATCAAATTAAAAGACATTTATCAAACATTAACATAATATATATAGATACCAATTTATTTTTTTATTAAAATATGATACAATGCTTGAATGAAATTACAAAATTACTCTTGACAAATAGTTTTAGATCACCTAATCTAACATAGTTTTATCTTTTTATTATTCTTTAACCTTTTGCTCGAATGAGATTCCTTCGCTTATGTCTCCATTGGAGCTGATGTGTCTTCAATAATAAAATGAGCATCTTCAACAATAATTAATTAGCATATGTGAGGATTTACAGACGAAAGCAAGGAGAACAAGAAGAAAACAGGGAATGAATATTGAATGTTATAAATATCAATAAAAATGAAGCTAATAACTTGTAGCTGTAAAGCCTGAAAGATGAAATGCAGGCAATCTTTCACACAACTCGAGTCTGAAACAAACGATTCAATAAACCTTTTGAATCTTCAATAACAAATTGATCATCTTCAACAATAATTAATTTGCATCTGTAAGGATTTACAGATAAAATCAAGGAGAACAAGAAGAAAACATGGAATGAATACTGAATTTTATAAATATCAATAAAAAAATGAAGCCAATAACATTTAGCTGTAAAGCCTGAAAGATGAAATAAGGCAATCCTTCACACAACTCAAATCAGAAACAAAAGATTCAATCAACCATTTGAACAATTACATCGAATAATACTTCATTATATTTTAGCAAAATCAAATGCTAAGAATCTGATGGAATCATAGAGTAGATGAATGGTGAGGGAAAAAACAAAATGGGGGGAGAGGAAACATGGGATTGATGAGGGTAGGGGGGTTAAAGAAACAAAAAATACTAGCTTTAATGGCCTAGGGTGTGTGTAAAATTTCAAGGAATAATTACGTCTTTCGTAGCTAAGAACGTGAAATTCCACTTTGGCGATAAATACCTATCTTTTTTTATTCATAAATAAATTATCACAATTATGGAGATATAATGCATATATTTTAACTTTATTTAACATAGTCGACATTGCTCATAAAATAAATAGGGACACGACCTTTTAAAACAACTGGATATTTGTAACTCATCATCTTCTGAAGAAATTTTGGAAGCAATAGAGGACACTTTTCTGAGTTGTTAAAATTCGATATTATTAGAAATTATTAGCCAATGTAGAGCCTTGTCTTCTTTACTCATGGCTGCTGGAGATACTTGACTGGCACAAGATTTAGAGGAATCCTTTTTGAAACTGTAAGGCTCACCCCAGCTGACTCATCCATGTTCAAATCGTCCTCCTTCATTCCATTGGGTAATTTCCAGTCAAAACAATACAAGAGATTAGCAAGTGCAATTTCCGTTGTTTTTAACCCCATATGCATAGCGGGACAACTTCTTCGGCCAGACCCAAATGGCAAAAGCTCAAAATTTTGCCCTTTAAAATCAATGGAGCTATTCATAAATCTTTCTGGGGAGAATTCTTCGGGGTTGTCCCAGCATTTGGGATCTCTTCCAATTGCCCAAGCGTTGATTTGGATGAGTGTTTTTGGATGAATGTTGTAACCATTAACTTTGAATTGGGATAAAGTTTCCCTTGGAAGTAACAGTGGAGCCGGAGGGTGTAATCTCAAAGTTTCTTTGATTATCATCTTCAAATATACAAGTTTGTCGAGGTCAGACTCCGTTACTTTTCCTTTCGGTCCAGTACACTTTCTAACTTCGTCTTGTGCTTTATGCATCAATCTTGGATTCTTTGCTAGCTCTGCCATTGCCCAGATCGCGGTAAGTGCACTTGTGTCTACTCCACCCAAAAAGATATTCTGATACAACATGATAATAAAAGAGTTGGTTAACTACCTAATTTTATATAATAATAATGAAGGCATGCGCATTTTATTAGGTGATCTATAGCCTGAGCCGCGAGTGATTGTGCTAATAGTGAACCAGGCTTTAGTTATAAGATGTGCTGTAACAAAAATTGTGGGGCTCTTGTGATTTCATAAGCTTGAATGCAAATTCTTGAAGCCCATCTCCCATAGTTTAACAAGTCAGAAATAATTCTGTTTTCTAAGGTAGGTAGTGAGAATTGAAAGGACAACTTTATTATATGTATAAAGAGTTTGATCTAAATATCTCATCAATTTCATATTATTTTGAGTGTAAACTTACCAAGAGGACAGCCTTAATATGATCTTTTGTGAGCCGAGATTCCGCTTCTTCCCGCTCTATTTTCAGCAAAACATCGATAATATCTTCCTGCACCTCTCGTTCAGTCCTCTCAGGTTTAAGATGATCATCAATTATCTGCTGGAATAAAGTATCCAGATTATGGAAAACACTCTCAAGCTTTGCGTGATAACCGGTCAGTCTGTCAATAATCCAACCTATATAAGGAAAGCACTCATTCGCAGTGAAACCTCCCACTACAGACTCAACAGCATGAACCAATTCTTCAAATCTATGATTATCAAAATTACTCCCTCGAAATCTCTTCCCAAACGCCATCCTAAATATGATACTTCCTGTTAGAGCAAATATCTTCTCAGAAAGATCAACTGGAGTTGCAGAAGTTGCTGATTCAGAGATCAAATTCATTAGAAAAGCAGTTTCTTCTTCCCTAATGAACTGAAATGACTGCACCCTCTTGAGGCTAAAAAGCTCAAGAACACATATTTTCCTTATCGCTCTCCAGTGCTCACCATATGGTGAAAAAGCCATATCTAAATAATTATAAGAAAGCTTCCCACTTCCAGTCAAGGCTGGTCTGCTGCAGCAGTCAAGATCATGATTTTTTAAGACATCTTTTGCCGCCTGAGCAGAGGAGATAACAGTAAGGGGTATACGACCAAGTTTTAGAAGCATGACTGGTCCATATTTGGTAGAAAGTTGCCTTAGAGATTGATGAGGCAACTCTCCTAGTTGGTGTAAATTTCCCAGAATTGGAAGCTTAGGAGGACCTGGTGGGAGCTGCTTATTTAGTATTTTGAGTGATTGAATAATTTTCAGGAGGAAAAAAAGCAATAAAGGCAGTAGGCTAAGAAAGAACCACTTTGAAATGATGTAGAAAGCCATTCCCAAGAAGGTTTCTTCAAATCTGTTTTTTATCACCTTCAATTCAAATCAGCGACTACCAATTTATAACCCAGCTCTAGATTAAAAGTGCACCGACATCTCAGTTGCCTCAACTTGGCTGTGTTGGCTGCGTAATCTCCACTAATTGATAAGGGACATTATCAACAGAACACGTTAACAAGGAACTATTACGTGGTCATAAAAGTAAGCAATGGCTCCTGGAATGATTCAGTAGTAAAGGATCCACCTTTCATTATATATATTTGTTTCCTAGTTCAAAGTATCTGGTGGGCGGCGGGAAACAGACAAATATCTTCAAACATAGAAGTTCATTTGATTTTCATCAGCTCGTATCGTGATTTCTTGTTAAAATCGTTGCCACCAAAATCTTACAAAATATATAAATACAGTCGCAGGCGGCCGTGAAGCAGACAAAATATCTTCAATCAGAAAGAATTTTTTACCAAATTAGTTGGCGAAATACTAATCTAGTGGTTACACGTTTCATGCTTTCAGTTTATTGTCTTAAAGCTGAGCTAGCTTTCTTTCGAAAAGTCGTATCTTAATAACTAACCTTTTCACCCCTTTTTCTTTGATTATAGACAAATAATAAATAATAAATTTTTGCAATCGGTTTCCCATCTTGTCTGATGCAGCGTCTCTTTAGGTGAGTTCTACATGTTGTACAGTATTCTTTTATTCACAAAACGCCTATTTGAGAAGAGTCACTTCCTCCAAGTTAATTCGAGTATTTCTAATCAATTCAGAGTTATAACAACAATGATCTGGTATACCTCTCGTCTATTAACCATCTAGAGATATGAACAATTCTTTTGTTTTACAGTAGTGAGAAAAACTCTATTAAACAATAAATCTTTTAAAGAAAATTTCCCTATTTTTTCCTCTTTATCAACAAAAAAAATAAATTATTTTATTATTCTAAATCAAGATAATAATATTATTATCAATAATTCATTTTAGTTCAAGAGGAATGAGAATAAATCCTTGTGCTCATCTTTGAAATAAGAACTTTCAAATTCTCATCTAACTCTTTGTTTTTTTTATATCGTATTATTATACATTATAGTGGATGATTATGTCCATACTAAATTCTTATTACTCCTATCGTAACCTAACTTGCGTAAAAGTTTGAATTGCATATATCAATTATTGGTGAAGAGAAATTTCATCAATAGAATGACAATAAAATGAGAGGAATCTTTATATTTAACTATTGTAGACTTTAATCATATGGGCCACCATCCCTTACAATAGCTCGCAAAAGGTGACATAAAAAGGTCTTAGATAACTAAACATCCAAAGAATTTGACAATAACCCTATGACCATCTCATTGTGTTGTTCCCAATCAGCCAACTATAATAATTGAAATTCAATAGTTAGATCGTAGTTTGGTTGCCCAATGAAAATGAACTGAGGGAAATTCCTCTAATACTTACCCAACAGACACATAATGTTGCTTTAGAGGCATCCTCATCACTAAAAAGACATGTCCCAAAATGGTGTAATATCCACATGTATGTCTTATAGGCGTTGGTATTTTTTGTATGCTTATGGAAATATATGTTCACCCTCAAGTGCACACCTACACACCCTTAGGCACGCACTCATTCATCTTCACAATTGTACTCCTTCACCCCTAGGTGTGCATGTATACACATATGTCGTTAGTTAGCATATTTTATCAAATTACATAGTGACACCATTAAAATTTTTTCAAACAATTTGTAAATTTTTGTTTAATATGTTTTTTTTTTTTTTTTTTTTTTTGTTTGTAGAGAATTTCAATTATCAATGTAGAAGGTGAATTGAGATTCTATACGACCCTTTTTTTTCAATTTGCCTTAACAACTTAGTCACATAAAAGAACTATCAATAACCTTTGTGACAACCTAACAAAGGCTTAGAGGAGGTTATTTAGGAATCTATGCTTTGACCATTTTTTAGGTTTGTAAGAGTAATGATACAACATTGTGCTCATCCATTAAGTCCTATTCCAATAGATCAACCAAGGGAACACCAAGAAAGAGATGGTTTCATTCAAATGGACGTATGATTTGGGTCAAAGGAGTTTACCCTGATAACAAGTGTTCATTTTTTGATGAGATAGACAGAGGTGCATATATGTTGATGGATGGAGCTCCATGACTATAGCAATAATATTTCCTTAGGCAAGGGTGGTTACATATGAGGACATCCATGCAATGTTTATAGGTAAATCATAAGGTGACAATGATAGGGATGTTGTGAAATTGATGGTCTTGTATTTTCAATTTATGAGATGTTGGGAGCTGATAATTATAAATAGGTTACTTTAGGCATGTTATTTTTGTTGATGACTTCAAGGCATTTAATCGCTACTACTTTGGGTCATGCTATAGAAAATGATGTTGGAGTCAATGAGATAAGTTGTGCAATGAAGGAATAAGGATGACGCACAAAAGCATAGGCCATATAGAAAGCCCCTGTCATAAGCGAAGTATGCCCTAGTGGGTTATCCATGGGCTTTTTAGGTATGTTAATGTTAAATTATTCAAAATTGCTATTGACAATTTTGGTTTCTGTAAGATATGTGATACGTTAGGTTTTAAACCCTAACTTCCTAACAAGTGTACTAAATCAAAGTAATATAAGAAGTATTCAAGGTTATCGTATCTACGGGATTGCATAAACAAGTAGCAAGACAACACTACTCCTAACTTTATCTAAGCTACCAAATATGAATTGAAGATAAATCTAAAAATAAAATTAAAAACTAAAAACAAATAATTAACAGTTATGCCTAAGTAGATTAGATGACAATATGCGATATGATGCTAAGACTTTGAATTCATTAATTCACTTCATGGTAGGTTTTCTATACGACTGAAGATATCTAGTTATTTATATGACAATGGGGCTCTCTAAGTTGATTAATATTCTTTCTCTAATAATATCAATCCTATTTCATATTCTAATAACCTAAATATCTCTATGTATATTTAATTAAATGAAAATACATTAAGCTCTATAGAATTCACTAGCTTTCAGAATAAGTCTATTGTGCCTATGACCATTGCATGTATTACCAAATACATCTCTATATTTGATTAATCTATGGTTTTATTATCACAACTTTTACGCATTATCACATTTCAGTCTCAATCACATGATAGAATTCCTATTAAAAATTAGCCAAGTTTTTAACAAGCATTAAGTTCAAAACACAAACTCACATAAAATAACATACTCATAAATCATAATTGAAAAGGACTATACATTTAAGAATTAGCTAGCCCTAGTCTTAGTGAAAATTATTTAGTTCAACATCAAGCAAAATTAAACAATCCAATTCAAACAAGACATAATAAAGAATAGGAATGGAACCTGATGAATCGTTGAATCTTTTATTAAGTTTAGTTGAAAATTCGTCTTGCAATTACAATCCAATTGGCTTTCGATTGAATCTTCAAAACAAAATTAAGAATCTCTCAAAGTTGCTTGAAAAACCTCTCTAAAGTTCTTTTATGACGACATTCTATTTTCTAAAGAGTTATAATTTAATATATATACTTAGGGTTAGGAAATCGTTTCGATAAAACGAAACTCTATTGAGAATCACTATGCAGTCGCATGGTATTGCAGCATGGAGCTTTTAGCCTATTTCTGCTGAGCACACCATGACATGGCTTTACTTTTGCACGCTTGTGCATTGGCACTGTGACATGGCACCACAGTGCCTACACTCTGGAATTTTCATATACCTCCTTCATTCTCCTATGTTGCAGCATGGCACTGCAGTGCACAACTTTTATATTTCATGCTTCATCCCCACCATGGCATGACACTGTGGCATAGGGCCTACTCAACTCATTTTGTATCTACTTTTTTATTTTTCACCTCGATTGTAATTCTTGGTCTCACGCACACCTACTGTAGCATCCCAGGTTAGAAAAGCCCTTAGGGGTAGAGTTTTGGGGTTAGAAATGGAATTCAGAGATAGTTTGGAAGTCTAGAAGAGTTCAGGGGTGAGTTGGTAGTTTTTCAGAGCTGTGTGGCCTTCGTATGATTCCTTTAGGGAGGTTTTAATCATGCGAAGCGTAGGAAATGGATTTCATCCATTTTCCCTTGGTGCACTCCCGTGCATCATCCCTGCATGCCCGTGCAGATGGGTAGAAAATGAGAGAGAGGCGAGAGTTATTGTATTTTCTCACCCATTTCAGCTTTTCCTTCTCCATTTCAGTAGTTCCCAACCCTAGGCAAGAAGTTCAGCTTCCAGCGGCTCCCAATCTAGCTAGAGATCAGAGAGAATAGCTTGAGTTTGCGTTTCCAGCAGCCATGTCAAGAGGTAAGTGTTTCTTACTTCTTCAGCGTGTTCCCAGCTTGTTTGATGTTGATTGGAAACGTGTGTTTCCATTCCTAGCATGTTGTGTGATGTTGGTATGTTTATATGTTGATGAGATGATGATTATATGATGATTTTCCACCCAATAGCATGTTGTTTTGCTTGTGTGTGTGTTTGTGAGAGAAAGCTTGGCTTTCCATGGTGGATTCAGTAGTTTTGGATGGATGCTGAAATTGAAGTGATTTGTTAGCTTGTTGAAGTGTCATATATGCATCTTTCAATTTAATTTCAGTTTGAGTGTGATTTGGTTGGGTTTTCGGTATTTCCAGATGAGGTCTACTGCTACAAACCCAAGTGCACGACCGTGTGTCCGTAGACGCACCCCCGTGTGCCTGTGTTCTTGCGAGCGCACACCCATGTGAGCGATGAGCACACGGCCTGGAAATGCAGGGACACGACCATGTGTCCTAAGGGACACGGCCGTGTGTCTGCTTTATGTATAAAATGGCCATCAGATTCCAGTAGCTTGCACAGCCAGACACACGACCAGGGCACGGTCCTGTGTGTCTGGGCACATGCCCGTGTGCCTGTGTGCAGCACGGCCGTGTGTGCGAGTGCACGCCCGTGCGTTTGCTTTGCACGCCTGTGCTTTAGCCTTATTTTCCAGAAATTACAGAAATTGACTTATAAAGACTTGATAATCCATCCAGAAGCTTAATGATCATCAGATAATCCAGATTTCAGATAAGAAAATACAGCATAAGCATTTATAGCATGGCATATAGTCTGAAAGAGGATCCAGGGATCTGAATTCAGTAGATTTCAGCATTCAGAACCTAATGTATGGGTTTTAGTTTTGGGTGAACTCGAGGGGACATCTGTGGGACCTAGCATTCTGACACCAGTCAGTCTGCTGAGCATTTCAGTATTCAGCTTTCTAGTCAGTAGATAGAATGTTCAGCCCACTTGGCCAGGATGTCGAATCCCTGTGTTCATCAGTCTGATCAGCACAGCAGGTACCTTTGGGTACGTATAGAGATTCACATGCATGCATATCCAATTATCAGTGTCATATCATATCATGACATTTATTTCAGAATATGATTAATAATGAGAAACAGTAATCCAGTAATCAGATTCAGTACCCGTAAGCGTGTAGATGTATGATTAGGGCCGATCAGGTATGTATGCCCCTGTTTGTGCTTGCTTGGGTCGAGGGAAGTAAGGAATGCTTACTGGGTGATCTTTATCACTCATCCCTTTCCTTCTTCCTTCCTTTTCAGGTCAGTGTGCTGTTGGCGAGGAGCGGGTGGATCGAGGCTGGTGAGAGAGGACCCCCCCACACACAGTTTTCAGTTGTATTTTCAGTTTTGGACCTGTGAGGTTTTGTATATACATTGTAAATGTTTCCAGATGTAAAGAATATTGTACAAAACAGTTATATGTATATGAAAAGCCAGTTGGGCTCATTTGCATATTTCATTTCAATTCAGTTCAACTTCCGCTTGCAATGTAAAGTTAGTTAGCAGGTTTTCTTTTCATAGAATTCCCGTCTCGGGTACCCAATTTCCAGTTTAATAAATAAAAAGAATAGTATTCTTCGGCAGCAGGGGTACTCGGGGCAGCGGGTCTTACATTGTTGGTATCAGAGCGTTTCTCTGTGCCATTTTAGTGGAAATTTTAGTTGTAAGTGTGTGTGGTGCCTGTTTTCTTTCCCTCGCAGCCATCGTCCAGACCCTCCTCATAGCACAGTCAGGTATTTTCTTTCTAGCTTTGATTTGTTTTATGTTCTAACCCCGTTTGCTTGTGATGCTATAGATAGAGAAGAGGAATATGTCCCTAGATACCTAGATGAGGCCAGTAGTAGCCCTCCTGTCCAACCTATAAGTGTGAGTGTGGGTAGGGGGCGGTGATCTCAGAGTTCCCCCCATGTGTCTGTCAGGCAAGATCAGCTCAGAGAAATGATAGGGGAAGTGGTCAGAGAGAGTCTTCAGCAAGCTGGTGTGGGTATTGTTCAAGAGCCAGCCAAAGTTAATCCCCCTCAGCCTGAGATTTATCAGTCTTCAAGAAGAAGAACAGCACAGCCACAGCCACAGCCACAGTCT
Source organism: Anacardium occidentale (assembly GCA_026122585.1). Lineage (NCBI taxonomy): Eukaryota > Viridiplantae > Streptophyta > Magnoliopsida > Sapindales > Anacardiaceae > Anacardium > Anacardium occidentale. Next base: position 748 of record JAJEJH010001273.1, on the reverse strand, counting down.
CAGCCTCAGCCAAGATATTATTCAGTACCTTAATCCGTCAGGGAGGGTTATCAGTTTCAGCCTCAGCCTGTCAGAGAAGGGTATCAATATCCGGTTGGGTTTACAGAGTACAGCCAGGCCATGAGTACAGATACAGTGGGTACAAGCTCTTCAGAGAGGCTGCATCCTATTTACCATCTGTTAGGGCCGTATCAGCCGATAAAGTTCAGCGGGTCTAGAGATCTCGCAGTGGCAGAAGAATGGATAGAGTCAGTGAAGAGCATTATGAGTCTCTTCACATTATCAGAGAGAGAGAAGGTTCGATTTGCATCATTCCATCTCCGGGGTGATGTCAAGGTTTGGTGGGGCCTAACTAAGGCTACCATCCCTGAGTAGCAAATGACGTGGACAGAGTTCAGACGGCTGTTTGATACCGAGTATCGAGGCTCAGAGTTGATGTACGCAAAGGCCCAAGAGTTCATCGATTTGGTTCAGGGGCCTAGTTCAGTGAAGGAGTACGCTACAAAGTTCAACGCTTTGGCGAGATTTGTCCCTAGTTTGACGGGGACTGAGTTGGGAAGAGTGTAGAAGTTCATCCACAGCTTACATCCAACTATAGCCAAGGATGTCTTGACTGGACCGTATCCTCCCCAGCAGTTTAGTGATACTTTGGGAAGAGCCCTCAGATCAGAGGCCGGTCTTCAGAGGATGGGCGCCATGAGCCGAGCAGTTGGGAGAGCAGATGACAGAGATAAGGGTAAGAGGCCGA
>JAJEJH010001272.1:36302-63260 GCA_026122585.1 Anacardium occidentale | reverse complement strand
AATCTCCTGATCTGACAGTACCCGGTCACTCAAAACTGTGCCACCATCCGGCATCTCTATACTAATACTCCTATCTGCCACACTAGGGATTAACCCTAAACTCTCTACTACCTCTCGAGAAATGAAGCTATGTGTGGCACCACAATCTATCAACACATAAATAGGAGTATTGAGAAAGAGCAACTGACCGGTAACTGCATGCGACGCTGCCTCCGCCTGATCCCGTCTGACTGCGAAGACTTTGGCTCTGCCTCCACCCTCCAGGGCCAACACTGTAGCGACCCCCGCCCCAGGTTACTGTGCACTGCGGAAAAACTGTTCATATACTAATAAAATATACCTGAGACGGGAATCTCTACAGAGAAACTGTTGCTAAAACTGATATAACAAATTTCTTTATAAAAGAAATTGTTAACATAAGTAAAATACTGAAATATACTGAAGCGTGAAAGCCCCAGGCTGCTCATGTATAGAAAATAAACTGGCCTACAGTGTACTAGAGTATAATACACACATATATATATATACATGAGAAACTAAAGCATGCGAGCCAACATGCTATCTGCTGCTGCCGAGCCACATCCCCAAAATCTCGCAGCGGTCTCGCTCCAGCTCAGCCTCGAACTACTGACCTGCAAAAGGAAACAGGGAAGGGAGTGAGTGACAAAGTCACTCAGCAAGTGTTTCCAAACTCAACACTCGCAGGTCAAACAAATCACTGACTACGTGACTCGTCACGTAAGAGGTTCTACTAGACAGTTTTCTTACTGATTTCTGTTATATTTCTGTTCTGTTACTGTTCTGTTTCTCATCTGTCTCTCATGAGATGCTGCACATGACAATGAAATGTATATGCTGATGTCATGTATACTGAAAAACTGTAAAACTTGCCCTCAGGCTTGTTTTTCTGAAAAATTGTCTTTTCTGAAAACTCTTTCTGATAATAAAACTGTGATCCGTAGATCCTGAATATATACGTATAGTACTAAAAATCTCTGAAATATCTGAAAATATCTGCTATGCTGGCCAGACTGATGAATACAGGGATTCGGCACCCTGGCCGTGTGAGTTCAAAATCCTAATAAATCTACTGATGCACAACCAGCACTCTCTATTGAGCTTGGTCAGTGACCATGTCCTTTGGTGGACGCTGGTTTTCCTCTCTAGCGGGTGTGCGAACTCACAGGTGCCCCCTCGTATTCACCCCTATCTGATATATGAAAAATCATATATGTATATCTGAAAATCATGCTGTTGGATCCTTGGATCCAGTCTGAAAATATCTGATGTGGCATGTCGTGCTAATGCTGATAATCATGCATGAAATGCTGATTTCTTAGCTGATTACTGAGTTCTGTGTGCTTAAAACTGGCTTAGAGTGGCTTAAATAGCTTTTAATCTCTTATTTCTGAATTTCTGAAGGTGCACGGGCGTGTGTTCTGGGACGCACGGGCGTGTGTCAAGGCACACGGGACCGTGTCCCCGTCGTGCTGCTGGGCGTGTGCGATTCTGGAATATTTTCATGCAAACTGGGCAAGGCACACGGGCGTGTGTACTCGGGCACACGGGCGTGTGGCTGCCATCTTCTTCTCCCCGTGCTTCAACGAACACGGGCGTGTGGAATTGGGGGAGAAAGCACACGGGCGTGTGTCACTCGGGCACACGGGCGTGTGTCTGGGTTTTCAGACGCACACGGGCAGCATGCACGGCCGTGTCCCATGCAGAAAAGAGGACGCACGGGCGTGCCTCCGGGACGCACGGTCGTGTGCTCGACCCAGAAACTGCAGATGGCGTCTGGAAATCCAGAAATTCCCACACTCACACTCCACACTCCAAATCAACATACATAAACACATACTACTACTGCTAGCACGCAAATAATCATCAAATCATCAACTCAAACACGCCAATCATCATACTGAAAGCATATATCATCATGTATATTCACATACATGCACATAAACATGGAAGCCACTCAATCATCCAAACATGCATCATATCAAGCTCAAGCATACTGGAAAACATCTCAAACAAGCACACATAACATTCTCATAAGCTGGAAATAGCCAAACAGGCTCTGAACTCAGCGGAGGAGGTAAGGAAAACACTTACCTCGCGCCATGGAAGCTCTATCTCTCTCCCTGGAAGACTCTGGATCTCTAATCTGAAGCTGAGCTGTTGGGGGATCTCTTTCTGGAACTCTAGGGTTCACTGGAGCTGAGGAAGAAGAAGAGAAAATAAGCTGGGAGCTGGGAAACTGAAAATCTGCGCACACTAGAAGAAAATAACTAATAAAGCTGGCTGGGCAAGACACACGGTCGTGTGTACTGGGCACACGGTCGTGTGTAGTGGAAAATAGCCATTTCCACCCCCACAAGCGCAGAAACTCTAACTAAGCCCCAAAGGACTTCTACAATGACTCTTCTACCCCTCAAAACTCTCAAAAATGACAATTCTACCCCTTGGGTCATTACATAGACATAACCCTTAAGAGCTCACAACGCTTATTAATTCATGAACTTAAGCATGACCCAATACGATGGCATGATGGGTCGCACCAATGTCGGCCCGACATGGCACAATCATGTTTACTTAAAAACATTTGGTTGTCACATCCATTGTGGTAGAACTTGGTAAGAGGAAGCAAGTTTATAATATCAAATTTTCTAGAGAGATTTTGAGATCCCCTACTTAAGAGCACCAAATTGTTGCTTATGCTAGCAAGAATGAGTGATAGTCATATGAGAAGTTGTGATTTTTGATATAAATAGTTATTCGAAGGGTTCAATGTCCATAGTATTCTAGATAGGTGGCATACTTGACCTTGCTTTTTCAGGTGTGAGTTTGTGGCTACATACTGAAGGTTGTCATTGTTATATTGGAGTTGTTTACTCGTAGTGAGGTATTAACTAGGCATTAAGCATAAGCTACACATTTCAATTTATGACATAAATAAACACACACCAATAAACACTATGTGAGGGAAAAGATCATGTTGCTTAAGGTTATTGGACCTCTTCACTAAAAAGAATCATAGAAGTATCATAAACTATAATATAAGTTGCCTATTCTTGATAAGTTAAACTTCATATCATGAGAGTTATATATATTTGTATTTTGCATCTTTAATATGCAGATTTCTTATATGTTGTATCAACATGTTTCTAGGGATATAACTATTTGATATCTTTCTTATGTTATGTTTACAAAAAATCCTAAAAACGCTGCTCTACCAAGGATTAGTAGGTTTTGGATTCTAATGTCTTCCATAGGACATTAGAAGAATAGTACTTAAGAAATTGATGATATGTTGACATTTTTTATGAAGGTCTTTTGTTTAACGCCTAACTATTGTTACAACTTCAATAACTGATATATGCAATTGTAGGTCTAGTATAAGATAGACTATGATAACAATAATTAAAATTAGTAATATAATTCTATCATTCACTATAATGAGAATAATGGAATTGTGTGAATCGACCATAAAGAAGATTTTTAACATGATTTGATCCACAACGTTTGAAGATCTATGTCTACAATTACGTTATTAAGATTTTGGGAAAGTGTTTTGACAAAACATGAATAGTGTTTACAAGAGAAATGGTTCTAATAAGGATTCAATTTTTAAGAGCTGCCTAAGAAAGATAATTGAATTGTTTTAAGAGCCTTCACACTCATCTTATATGATTTAGTACATTTAATCACCTTATTGTCTTTTTCCCTCCTCCCCCCTTTCTATCAGGTGATCCCTTAAATTTATTAGATGAAAAGAAGAATTATAGTTTTATCATTTATAATTCAAATTTAAATTCAGAAATTTACTTCCTATTATATTATGTGAAAATAAGATAATAATTATGTTTCAATATTGTGAGAAGTCAACACTTTTCCATGTTGCCATGAGATTAGAACTTTTAATTAGGTCAGGCAAGTCTAAAGCCCAATTGTTCTGCTTGAAAAAATTAGTTTCAAGCTAAATAGATTTTGAGCTTCAAACATGCTTGGACAAAAAATTGAGACCAAATGACCAATTCCCATCCAAAAATTTTTAAAAAGCTAAATACCTACATTTCTTTCAAATTTGTTAATATTTTATAATAAAAGACCAAAATATCTTTCATAAAAAAAAATAATATTAATATAAAAATAAATTTTAATATAAAATAATAATAAACAAATTTTAAAAAAAGACCACAACCATTGAGAATGCTATGGGTGGTAGTGGCCACTTTTTTAAAATTTATTTTTTTAAAATTTTTAATTAATTTTTTAAGTTTTTATTATTATTTTATATTTTATATATTTTTATAAATTTAATTTTATTATTTGTTATTTTTAATTTTTTTTATTCAAAAAGATAAAAATGTCTATTTGATTAATTAAACTTAACCATCAATTTAATGGTTGATCATTAAATTTAACCATTGACTTTGATCAACGAGTAAATATTTGACTTTTAAAAAATTTTTGGGTGACACCTTATTATTTAAAGAAACGTTGGGTGAGAATAAGTCGATTGGCTAAAAATTTGTTCATTAAATTATTGGGTTAGGGCTTAACCTATGTTTAAGCTTGAGCCCAAAATCTATAATAATTATTAATTTATATTAATGTTATATTTAAATAGTATTTGTTAATTTGTTTTATATTTAAAATAAAATAAATTAAAAATAAGTTTAAATGTTATGTATATAGATATACTTAAAATTAAAAAAAAAATTCCTAAGCCTTTTTTATTATATTCAATTAAATTGCTAGATTTCTTTAATTATATATTTGTTTTAATACGTTTATCCTTCAAATTTTAATTATAATAATAATTTATGATTGTTTAGTAAGATGTTATTATAGTTTTTTAAAATTATATGAGTACTTTTATATATATTTTTTAAATTATATAAATGAGCCCAAAATAGATTTGAAGTCTAATTAAATTTAATAAACTAAGTCTCAACAAAATTTAAGGCTCAAATGGTAAACTTGAATATGGAGTCTAATATTTTTTTTTTCAAATTCAAACTTAAACCAGTTAAACCTAATTCATTAGGTTCGATCAACATATCTCAACGAGGTATGGTAACATTACAAAATAAATGGCTTTTAGCAAGAAAAAAATAACGAGAGGATAATAGTCCCGTTGTTACAAGTGTAAATTTTATGATTTTAATAATTGATTATATATACTCTTATTAAAATTAAATAAATTTATATTTTTAACGATGAGTTTTTAAATTTCTCATTAAAAAACTCACAAACCTATCTTTTTTTATAGAGATGGGCATGAGTTGAACTGATTTAGTTTCGAAAGTCAATTTGACTCGATTAATTTGATTCAAATTTGAGTTTAAAAAAGTCAATTTGTTTTCAAAATTAAATTAAACTCAGACAAGGGAAAACATATTATTGAATTAATTTTACAAATATTTTTTTTATGTAATTTACATATAATTCATCGACTTGTGGATAATTTTTAAATATGAAAATTAATATTTTAATATATCCAAACATTGAAATTATAATAACAAATGGAATTAAGATAATAACTGAATTCCAAATCAATATAAATGGGGTTTGTTTCGCACAAGCAAGAATTCTTTTATAAATTACTCAGAGCCAATGTAGCATCTATATTCCAATGGGCCAAGCTGGGCTGCACTAAAAAATATTGTCTTCTGGACCAAAACTTTGACAAGGCACCAAATTTTGGCTGGGTTGAGATTCAAAAACTGCAAACCACAAAATTTCAGCTAACAAAAATGTGAAAGAAAAGAAAGACAAAATGGAAAATTAGAAGAAAATTAAACTAAAAAAGAAAGATTAAATAATCCCAACACTAAAGAGGAAAACAAATGAAAGATTGAAAGCATTTTATCAGTGCCTACTTGTGATAAGCCGTAACTTGCAACTAATCCATGGATTTTCGATAACGAAATAGTTTTCTGACTGTAAGAAAAATATCTCCATCACAATCGAGAAAGCACAGAGATGAAAATATTTTATGGTGGGTGGGTGAGAATTTATGAGCAAGACAACGTGAAGTTAGAGGAGCACTATCTTCAGTTAATGTGTCTTTTTCATGGCTGCTAAGATATTTTCCAAAGGCATTCTTGTTCTCTCATAATTCCTCTCCCTACGTATACATAAAACGTCAAATGATGATAAGGAGGACACGTCAAGAAATAACTTTAATTTTTCGGGATATATATATATATATATATATATTGTTAAATATTATTTTCCTTTTTAATAAAAGGGAAAAAGAGAGATAAATTCTAGTCGAAGACCAAATATTTTTCTAGTAGAATTCTTAAGGGTTGTTTATGAGTGGTTTCGCTTGTAGAATTCGTTTCTTTATTCAATATATATTTACAGGAAGATTGGTTTTTTAGGAAGAGATGCAAATAACAAGAGGATGGAGGTTCAATATATCTTTATTCAAGTGGTTTCGCTTGTAGAATTCTTAAAATGAAGTGGAACTATAGAAAAATAGAGTTTACTTAAATGTATTATAGAGTATGGAGGTTTCTTTTTGTCTTGAGGTAATCGCTCGACGTCCTGGTATTTGATATTTTTGTGCACTGTGCAGAAGAAATCCAGACAAGTCACTATGTATAGGATTTTCTGTGTCTTAACGTGTGCATTATTCAAACAAGACAAACATATGCGTGCCCACAAGGGAAACAAATGCAATTCCTCCAATTAAGAATTAGATGTTTCTGGAATTGAAATGATAAGATTCCTACACTAGATGGAGGGTTTTAAACGTGTGTTAAATGAAAGATAAATTATTTAAAAGATTGATAAAATTAAATAGATATAAATAATTATTATATATGATTGCACTAATAAGAGTAAATACTCTTTAAAAATTATTGGATATATTTAATATTATGTATAATTAAACTAGTGTATCTTACATTAAAATGCTTGTTAGTGTATTTTCTGAAATATTTTTATATTAATAATTTATTAAGACTTTTTTGTATTATCAAATTTAAAATTACTCGTTTAAATTATTTTTTTCAAGTTGTCAATATTTTTTTTATATTACTTATTGTTTTAATTAAAACGAATACCCTTTTTTGATCCTAATCAGAGAAAACCGCATTGAAGACTCACAAGTCGGAGTGATTGTCTATAAATGCGGCGTATGATTTGGGCCTATCATACTATACAATACTCGGTTTACACCTCAAAACCTTTCTTCCTCTTTTTTGGTATCCTGAGAAATTTGCTTGTCTGACCATCATGGCTCAAAGGGAAGACAAACAAGTCATTCATCATCATGTGCTAATGGTGGCATTTGCAGCTCAAGGTCACATTAATCCAATGCTTAGACTTGGCAAACGTCTTGTCTCCAAAGGCCTCCATGTTACACTGGCCTGCACCGAAACCATCAAACAACGCATGCTCAAACAGTTTCCCACCACCACAACCACTGACAACGGAAACAACAACAGCAACGGCACCGCAGTCCATGCTATTTCTGATATCCAACTACAGTTTTTCTCTGATGGGTTCAGCTTAGACTATGATCGTAAAGCCAATTTAGATCACTACTTTAGAACTCTAGAAAAAGTCGGACCTATTAACCTCTCAAACATTATTAAAGAACACTACTATGATAATCAGAAGAAGCTCTCTTGCATCATTATCAATCCGTTTGTTCCTTGGGCAGCTGATGTTGCTATCGAGCATAATGTCCCTTGTGCCTTGCTCTGGATCCAACCATGTTCTATCTTTGCTATTTATTATCGTTTTTTCAACAAACTAAACTCGTTTCCTACCATAGAGAACCTTGACTTGAGAGTTGAGTTACCAGGCTTACCAGTGTTGTCAAGAGAAGACCTTCCTTCATTTGTCCTTCCTTCGAATCCGTTCAATAGCCTCTTAAAAATTATCTCCGACTTGTTCCAAAACATGAAGAAGCACAAATGGGTTTTCGCCAATTCATTCTTAGAGTTAGAGAAAGAAGTCATTTACTCCATGTCTGAGCTTTGTCCAATACGACCCGTCGGTCCTCTGGTCCCTACTTCACTACTCGGTGAAGATGAAGACTCCGATGTTGGCATTGAACTCTGGAAACCTGAAGATGCCTGCTTAGAATGGCTAACAAAACAAGCAGCTTCTTCAGTTATTTACTTATCATTTGGTAGCCTCACCGTCTTACCAGCAAAACATATGGAGGCCGTAGCAACAGCACTGAAGAATAGTAATCATCCATTCTTATGGGTTGCTAAGCAACCAGAAATTCCTACAGGTGATGGTGCAGGACAATTACCAAATGGGTTCATCGAACAAACGAAAGACCAAGGCTTTATTGCATCCTGGTGTCCCCAAACAAAAGTTTTGGCCCATCCGGCTATTGCCTGTTTCATAACTCATTGCGGATGGAATTCAATGTCAGAAACAATAGTGGCAGGAGTGCCAGTGATAGCATTTCCTCAGTGGACTGACCAACCAACAAATGCCAAGCTTGTAACTGATGTTTTCAAGATTGGTATAAAGCCTAGGCTAAACAGTGAGGGTATTTTTAGCACTGAGGAAGTGGGAAGATGCATTGAAGAAATCATTAATGGACCCAAATCAGAAGAGTACAAGAAGAATGCAATGGAATTGAAGGCTGCAGCAAGGCAGGCAGTAGCCGGCGGCGGGTCGTCGGACATGAATATTCAGTGGTTGGTTGATGAGATTCGTAATGGAAATTCTTGTGAAAGTGAAGGTTTACTAAGTGACAAACATCCAGAAGACGAAGATAAGGTTACGACTTAACGTGTATTAATTGTATCTGTTTTGGTTCACATAATGGGAGATGTCTCAATCGTTTAAAACTTGCTAAGGCGTGTACTATTGAAAAGTTGGAATAATCAAAAGAACGCAGCTATCATCTGATTTGTCTATTGCTAGAAAAATAGTGATAAAAAATGAATGACAAGAATACCTCCCTCTTGTGCTGTAGACATTTTTAATCTAAGAATTATTAGCTACACCATTAATTTCATGATTGTTTTTTCTAACTCTACTATTTGCTTCCTAAATATGTACCCAATTATATCCTTAATTGTAGACTAATTCCTTGGCTTTCTTCCTTAGTTCTACTATAAATAAGGGAGGATGTAAACTTGTTAAATCATGAAAGATAAAAATATCATTCTCTCAAGTTTTTTCTCTATATTTTTGTAACATGACATCAAAATCTCCTATGAAGGTTTGATGACTTTTTCGATAACATTTTATTGTTGATCAGGTATTCTTTACCATTTTCAATGTCGCTACTATTAATAGTCATCCCTATTCTTTATCACCATAAATAATTTCTTATCAAATTTGAAAACTTGCCGTCATCACAACAAGTGCAATGCCAATGACTTTGTTTCCTTTTGACATGAAGCACCCTCATATGCTTCTAAAGGAAGTTATGTTGTCTTTCACATGCCACATGCGTTTTCTTCTTCTCACAAAACACCATATCAATAGTGATATTGTCATCTTTTTGCACTGAATCACCATTCCACCAACCAACACACACCATACTTCCATTGCACCAAAGACTTGTTGCATTTGATTCTCATCCACATCAAACTATTGACTAGACAATATTCTACTTTAACCAACTAGTTCTTGGGATATTTTAATAGTTTTCTACTTTTATCTGCTCATTCTTAAAGGTTTTCTTTCTTTTAATTTTTTTACCCTTTTAAGTCTATTTTTATGGTTAGATTTCTTTTTTCTTTGCCTCCATATGTCCATTTGAGGGTTCATTATCTTATTTTGTGTAAGTTCTCTGTATTCCTCATGGATTCCTCTAAAGTTGCTTAACATGTCTATCAACCCATTATTGTCATGGTTTAAACTATAATTTATAATCACATAGGATGTGCAGTGTAGGACCCGCCGCCACGAGTACCCCTGCTGCTGAGAATCACTGTTATGTTATTAATTAAACTGGAAACTGGGTACCCGCGACGGGAATCCTCCAAAAAGAAATCTACTGCTGAACTAATTACATCACAAGCGGAAGCTGAACTGAGATTAAAATATACAATGAGCCCAACTGGCTTTTCATATACATATAACTGTTCTGTACACAGTTCTTTACATCTGGAATATACACAATACATACAAGACCTCACAGGTCCAAAACTGAAAGAAAATACAACTAGAAAGAGTGTGTGGGTCCTCTCTCGCCAGCCTCGGTCCACTCGCTCCTCGCCAGCAGCACTCTTACCTGAAAAGGAAGGAAGAAGGAAAGGGATGAGTGATAAAGATCACCCAGTAAGCATTCCTTACTTCCCTCGACCTAAGCAAGCAACAAACAAGGGCATACATACCTAGTCGGCCTTATACATACATCTAATCGCTTGCGGGTGCTGAAACTGATTATCTGACTGATTTCTGATTACTGATATTCATTATTTACTGCCAATATGTATATATGTGATGACATGCTGAGCTGAAAACTGAAAATGACTGATGATGCATGTATCTGAATCATCTAACTGTACCCGAAGGTACCTGTTGTACTGATCAGGCTGATGAACACAGGGATTCGACATCTTGGCCAAGTGGGTTGAACATCCTAGCTACATGCTAGAAAGCTGATAACTGTGCTGAACAGTCTGACTGGTGTTAGAAAGCTGGGTCCCACGGATGCCCCATCGAGTTCACCCAAACTGTAACCCATACATTGGGTTCTGAATACTGAAATCTACTGAATTCAGATCCCTGGATCCTCTTTCAGACTACATACTGTGTTATGGATGCATATGCTGTATTTCTTATCTGAAATCTGAATTATCTGATGATTATTAGGCCTTGGATGGATTACCAATTCTTTAATAAATCAAATTCTGAAATTTTGGAAAAATTAAGCTGACGCACGGGCGTGCTGGAAAGACGCATGGGCGTGCTGCACAAACACACGACCGTGCCGCGCAAAGGCACACGGGCGTGTGCCCAGGCACACGGGACTGTGCCCTGGTCGTGTGCCTAACCGTGCAAGCTACTGGAATATTTGGCCATTTCACGTAAATGCAGGACACATGACCGTGTCCCTCATGACACACGGTCGTGTCCTCAGCTTTTCAGACCGTGTGCACTTCATGCACACGGCCGTGCCTTCGCAGAGACAAGGGCACACGGGTGTGCTCTTGTCTTGCTCAGACATGGCTCGTCTGAAACGTGCTGGAACCTCTCCAAACATCAACCAAAATCAAATTGCTCAAAAACACACATCCAAAGCATTTCAATATACGCATATGCATCATCAATTTCATCATCCATCCCGAACTACGAATTCCACCATGGCAAATCAAACTTTCTCTCACAACACACACACACACAACAAAGCATGCATGTAGCTGGGTGGAAAATAAGCATTTAAATCATCATTTTCATCACATATAAGCACTCAAACAAACTGGAAATACAAACACACATTCCAAACATCATCAAACATGCATCAAGCAAGTTGGGAATGCGCTAAAGAAGTAAGAAACACTTACCTCTTGACATGGTTGTTGGGAGCTTAAACTCAAGCTAATCTCTTTAATCTCTAACTGGATTGGGAGCCATTAGAAGCTGAATCTCGCGTCTAGGACTGGGAAATGCTGAACAAGAGAAGAAAACTTGGCTAAAACGGGTGAGAAATGTAATAACTCTCGCCTCTCTCTCCTTTTCTACCCACCTGCACGGGCGTGCAGGAATGATGCACGGGAGTGCACCAAGGGAAAATGAATGAAATCTATTTCCCGCACTTCGCATGATTGAAACCTCCCTAAAAGAATCATACGAAGGCCACTCAGCTCTGGAAAACTACCATCTCACCCCTGAACTCTTCTAGACTCCCAAACTATTCCTGAATTCTATTTCTAACCCCAAAACTCTACCCCTAAGGTCTTTTCTAACCTGGGATGCTACATGCAGTTTTCTCAAAGATGTCTTCTTTGGTAATATGTGATTAGTGAGATCCCAATACCTACTAAAAACACTAATGTGTCAAAAGATAAATATAATGAATATGTTGAAAGATATGATTGAAAAATCATCAAATTTTGACTTGGTTTTGTAACATATTTGTTGTAACTATAAAGTTAGAGTTTCATACATATAACTCTTGTAAAAAGGTATAACATTTTTTCAAAGATCATTACTTTATTTTTGATGGCATACACTTGTTTAAGCTCCATAACGTCTCCATCACATGAAGTATCAACCTAAATGGTCATCTTCAATTATGTCTTTAAATTACAGGTTCTCCAAGATCAATTAGCACAATGTGATCTTAGATAAGACAAAATCTATTCAACTCTTACTTATTTTAAACTCCCTGATTGCTAATGTGTTTGGCATCTTCTAGTAAGTCTTAAGGATAAGTTTAATCTATTAAAGGTGGTTTGCTTCATTGTCGGTCATTGTTTTTTCTTGAACTTGTGATCAGGGATTTACTCTTTGAAGAAACTTGTTTGAGCAGTTCTTATTGTGTATTGATGTTGTTCTCGCTACTCCTATTGCTCCAACTATGTCTTATGCTTCTCCATATTTCTTTTAATCATCAAAAGGAATTTTTGAACTTATTGTAAGAAGCATGGTCATACCATTTTTTATTGTTGTCATCCCCAAGACAAAAAAGCTTCTAGTTAGCACTCTCATCCAAGATTTCTTAGTCTTTAAATTATTTTTAGTTGCAAGCATAAAGGGTTTTCTGATAGTACTTCTTTGAAAATTTCCCTTAAAGATTTACAAGTTCTTCTTTAACTCCATCTTAATTCCAAAACTCCTAGTATTGTATATCACTCTAGGTGTTTCCTTATTATGATATTTTGATTTTGCTTATTACAGCTATATGACTTTCATTCGTCTTTATGTACTTTTAAATCACATCCCTATTGCACCAAATGTTTATATTATTGATACTTCAATTTTAACTGTCAATAAGGTAGAAATTGTATCATCTCAATTGTCATACTATTGTACTTCATAAACTATACTTAAATCCTATATCTATTGGACAATTGTGTGAACTTGGTGTTAACTTCTAAATTTTTTGAGTCGTGGTTATATTATTAAAGATCCCTAGATAGGGAAAGATTATGGGGATAGGGTGTAAGGTTAAATGATTGTTTAAGTTTTCATCCCTTCAATTACCATCTCGAATTTTTATTATTGCTATTAATTATATGTTTGGAATTCTTGTCTTAGTCATTTTTTTTTTTTTTTAAGATTAGGATCTTTAATCTCAAATGGGTGTTTATTTCCAAAAATTATGCTTTTCCTTTTCATATAAGTGACCTTATTTCTTTAGCAAATTTTGACCTTGTAAATTCTGAATTTGGGATAATATTATGGGTGGTTCTTATTATTTTGTTATTTTTATTAATGATTTCTCTCATTATAAATGAATTTATTTTATACAAAATAAATTTGAACTAACTCACATTTGTATTCAATTTATCATTATGATTAATTCAATTTTCTTTTGTCATTAAACTTTTTCGCAATGACAATGCCATGAAATATAAAGACTTTATTCTCACTCAATTATTTTCCTAAAATGAAACTATTGTTCATAGATCTTCTCAAGGTACATCTCAACAACATAGGCATGCAATATAGAAACATAGATATATTCTTAATATTGTTTTAGCCTTTTTAATATCTTATTCTTGTCTTGAGAACTTCCTAGGGGGAGCAACTCTTGCTATTATTTATATTGTCCACCAAATCCTTTCTCTTGTTATTGGTAAAATTTCTCCTTATGAGCATTTATATGGTTAGTGTCATGATTAATTGTATTTTACTAGTGCTAGTTTTATTCTTCTACAATCTAATAAACATGCTAAATTGGAACCAAAGACACGTTTATGTCATTTCTTAAGATATGGTATCGAACATAAAAAAATATCAATGTTGGGATCCTTTTGCCCAATCATCTTTGTATTTCATGTTGCCTATTGGGAACATAAAATGTTCTCAACTCTTTCTCAATTTAGGGTTAACATAGCTCTTTCATATTTTCACTCTTTTTATCTTTCTTTTTGCTAATGACTCTATTATAGGTCCTTCTATTGATCATTCAATAGATAGCTATCATAGTATTACACAACCTATGATCTCTTATCATGCATTTACCTTGCCTGTGGATCCTCTAATGTTGTCTTCTTTTGAGTTTGTAGTTTTTTTCTAATGAATTTGATTTTGATCCTACTAACCTTAACTATGTCATTTTGGTCTAATACCTCAACCTTATGCCTTTCTTCAAAAAAATTTGTTGTTATTCAATTATTATGACTCCATATGAAGCTCTCACTTATCATGAGGCTAGTACTAACTCTCTATGGTAGAAAGCAATAGCATAAGATATTCAAGTTCTAACAAATACTCATACTTAAGATTTAGTTGATTTACCTCTGAGTAAATCTATGGTTATTTAAGATCAAGACTCAATGAGATTGTTTGGTTGAAAGATATAAGACTAGATTGGTAGCTAAAAAATTTACAAAGAAATATGACGTTGATTATGAGGAGATATTTGCTTTAGTAGTTTATTATAATTTTGTTCACAGTCTAATTGTCATTTATGTTACTAAGAAATAACAACTATTTCATATGGATGCGAAAAAAGTTTTTCTCAGTGGCAACCTTTTCCAGGTTACGACCATCTTCCTAATTAAGTTTGTCGTCTCCATAAAACTTTATATAGATTTAAGCAAGCCCCTAAAGCATGATTTTCCAAGTTTAGTTCTACTACTTGTTAGTTTGGTATTTATTTGATGCTTATGATCATGTCTTTTTCATTTGCCACATGTATTAAGGTTTTGTTCTTTTTTTGTTCTACGAAGATGACATGATTATTCGTGGTGATCATCTATGGAGCATTTCATAACTGAAGTCTTTTCTTAGTTGAAAATTTGATGTAAAGGATCTTGGTAGATTAACTTTTTTTTTTAAGCCTTAAGATCTTATCAGATCAATTTGTATATTGTCTACCTCAGGCCCAGTATGCCACTAATAGCTTATACATGTTAGTAATATTATGAGGCAATTCATGTATGCCCTTCTTACTACTTAGTATATTGTTGTGGTTTGCATGCTTCTTTATGTCAAGGGCATATTGTTTCAAGGCCTTAACTACTCTGATTCTTCCTCTCTTAATTTGACAACATATTCTGATGTTGATTTAGTTAGAGATCCTACTTATAGATGCTTTATATTGGTAATTGTTTCTTTCTTTGTGATTCTCTTATATCTTGACTCAATAAGAAGCATATCATTATCTCTCAATTGAGTATTGAAGTTAAGTAGTAAGCCCTTGCTAATATTACTTATGAGCTTATATGGTTGTTTATGGCTACTTCATAACAATGGGGATCAATCATTCATTGGCTATTTCACTTTATTGTGACAACTATAGTGTCATCCAGGTTGCTTACAATGATATATTCAATAAACACATTAAACATATTGGGATTAATTGTCGCTTTATTTGTCATCATGTGCTTTAAGGAATTTTTCATTTTGTTCATGTTTTCTCCCAGCATCAGGTTACAAATATTTTGACCGAAGCTCATTTATCTCTTCACTTTCGTACTCTTGTCGACAAACTCCATATTGCTTATACACCACTATCTTGAGTTTTGAGTGGAGAGGTTAGCAATATTAACTCCATCATTAACACCATAATTGTATCCACCATTAATAACCCTTAGTTATGGACTAATTCCACCATTAGTTCCCTATTGTATCCACCATTAGCTTTCTGATTGTATCCTTAAATTGTAGACTAATTCTTTAATTTTCCTTCTTATTCTTCTATAAATAGACAAAGATGTAAACTTATTAAATCATGAAATACATAAATATCAATCTCTTAATTTTTTTTTTGTATTTATGTAACAAAGTTAACATTACATAAAATAAATCCAAAATCCCTTTCGGAAATTATAATATTAATTGTGAGGTCATCAAAATTACAAATATAGACCTGAAGAGTTGGTCCAAATGCAGAAGGATAAGGGTCATGTTTGGGTGGTTAGGGTTCAAATTACGCTGAAAGCTTGTTCTTGATTTATCTGATTCATGATCATGAGCCCTCAGATTTTAGCTATCTAATGGATTTAAGTTAACTAATTCATATCACTTTAATTTGTATTCAACTCGCTATTAAACAAAATTTTGTTGTCACTCGACCCAAAGTAAAAAATTTTAAGGCATCACCAGTAAAAAGCAAAATTCTATTTTTTTTTCATGATCCAACCGAAAAATCCTAGGCATCACCTAGTTAAAGGCCCTATATCAAATCTAAACACTAACAAATTGCTATTCCTCTAGCGGTATATTTATGAAAACAAAAATTTGCAGTCAAATCGCCCCTTTCAAGCATATATTTTGTAAAAAATAATTCAAATTAATATTTAGACTTTACTTGTTCTCTAAGAATTCAGCTATTGCACTAAATATTTTATGGTAACAATAAAGTTTGTTATCAGAATCTATCCGAAATCAATTGCTATTCATGAATGTTTTCTAAATCGTTCATTGAATTCAGATTTTCAGGGGGATTTCAGTGGTATATCAAGACGGTATATAACATATCCAAGAAATATACAAATAGTGTTGTCTTCCACAAGAATGATTGAACCAGCTAGCTTTTGTTCCAACTTCTATGGCTGCAGAAAAGATAAATAAATAAATAAATAAATATATATATTTTTTTTTTTGGGGTCTAAAGATGGATGAGCAAAAATCGCATGTAATATAAAAATATAATATTAAATAATGTTTGACAATCTTTTAGGAAGAGTGAGTGTTCTCCATTTTTATGTGACATGTTATAATATCACACAAAATTCACAATTTTTAATGTGAAATTTATATGGCACCGTGATGAATCACGTACTTCCATGTCGGCATATTTATTTTCTTATGTTGGGTACTACATTTACATTCATTGAGAAGGGACCCCCTTTTTAGCTTTTAATTTCTATCTCATTCAATAACATTTGCATTGCCTGCCCATTTTATTACGCTCGGATTCTTTAATCACTATTCTCTCAGTTGAAATTCGGATTATTTGTGATCGATGTATTCATTATTCCACATTAAACACGTTGTCATAAATGCCTACCAAATAAGCACCAGAATTTAGTATTTATGGCTGTGAGATCAACTTTATTTAAAATTTCAATTTTAAGTCCTGAGGTTTTCTGCAAAAACAAATTTTATTTTTAAAAAGTCAAACACTTATCTATTTATCAAAGTCAATGTTTAAATTTTATAAAATAATAAAAAAATTATGAAAATATAAAATATTATTTAAATATTAAAAAATAATAAAATATATAAAAATAAAAAACAATTACCGTTACTGATTATGTTGCAAACGACAGTAATTGATCTTTAATTTTTTAAAATTTATTTTTTTTTATTTTTAAATTTTTATTATAATTTATTTTTTTGATAAAGGTAGTTTATTATTATAATTAAATTATAAAAAATTAAATAAAAAATATTTAACTGATGAATATTTAAATTTTAAACAACAACGAGACCTTATCTTTACATAAAACCTTGGGTGGGACTTTGTTCTTCAGCCTTTAAGTTACTGTACATAGAGAGTTGACAAAGCCATGTTATTAATTAGGCCTGGAGCCAGAAAACACACTTCCTACGAAGGGTTTATGGCCCGCTAATTTTCATTTTTGTTTCCCTTTTCTGTGAGTTCTGCCACGTAATTCGTGAATAATTACAAAATATTTTGTACGAGGATTTGTATTTAAAGAGAAAGGAATGTCAAAGATTTTGTATGCTATAATACGATATAACATTCGTTCTTAAGAACAATTTTAGTTTTTTTCTTTATGTTTTAAGATAATCTTTACAATTAATCTTTGTCTTGATTTTGAAAACGCTATTATAGATATTGATAGATTATTTTAATGAACCTTTTACCAAAATTTTCGTTTTTGTTACAAAATTATAGATAAAAACTCAATTAAGGCACTTCAATAAACAAAAAAAATTCATAAAATTCAAAATTATTAATTTTTAGTTGATTTTAAAAAGAAAAAAGTAGTTGTTAATTCACGAATAACCAATATTTTAACTTTAAAATGATAAATATTTCAAGAAAATAAAATAATTTAAATATATATAACATTATAACCATTAATTCAATTAATAAGATTATTATAACGAACAAAAATAATATTGATATTTTTTATCAATATAAAATTGTTTATGATCATGATTATTAATTATTAAATTAACACGGTCAACATTATTAATATCTTCCACTTAGACAAGATTTTGATCTTATATGGACCACAGTAGGACCAAAGTTTGATCTAAGACCATTAATTATGTAATTAAGCAATTATACTTAACCATATTTGTTGACCGCCAGCATTTAAAGCCTCTGCTGTTTCAGTCATTCTCCTCATATATTCATGAATACTATCTGAATCTTTTTTTCATGAGTCGAAAAGTGTTTTTAAGCTTCAAGACCCTCACCTTTGACTTCGTGACAGAATAATTCTCTAAGACGCTTGAAATTTTACCAGCAATTTCACACTTAGATACATGACTAAATACAGATTCAGATATAGATGCAAGTAACCAACTCATCAATAGCTTATCTTATCTCTTCCAAGCATGATGCTGTGAATTAGATTATTTAATAGATATACCTGCCCTACTTTGCACGACTAAAAATGGAGGAGGACATGACAGCACACCATTTAAGTATTTTCCAATTCGTGTGCTCCAACTGGATACAGAATTTGTGCTCTCTAGTACCGATAGTTTTTTTTTTTTCAATCAATTTAGAGTCATCCTGCAAATTGGACATTGGAAAAGTTAGATCCTGAGCAAGCAACATGAACTTGCGATGATCCTACATTAAACATTCTCTTTGGAGTAATCGAATAATCAAACGAGTAAGAAAAGTTAGCCATTGACGTTAGTTGATGGCTCTGATACCATAAAATAATTCAGTCACACCGAAAAATCTCAAAGAAAACGTAAAACACTCTAAAAACAATGAATTTTGTCAACATGCAAAACTAACTTTTATTAGATATTTTTTGTATTTAAACATAGATTTCTCAGCCTGTTGTCACTACAATCAACTATTAATCTACACCCTTTATCTAATCTCAACTTACAACAATCTTCAGTTCAATCAGAACTACTACATGCCATCTGATTCACCAGAACGAATATCTTTCAATACTTGCAGCAAGTTTTCCCCAAGAAGATGAACAACACGCTCAGTCGAATGAAGAAGGTGCTCCCCTGTAATTTAAACATCTTATTAAACGACAACACTTTATTAAAAAAACCCAAAACCTCATCATTCAATTAAGACTTTCTAACTTCTTTATGAATCAGTTCACTCCGACCGTTACCCATTCCTGCTTGAAAGTGAAACGAGAACTGAGGTAATTTTTTTCTGTTGTTTTGCATATTGCTTTGTTTTTTTTTTTTTTTTGGCTATTTTATCTCAAGAACTATATTCTCTTTTCTTTATTTTATTCTTTCATAAATCATAAATCCATATTTGTTTACATCTAGACCTTAATGCATGTTAATTTTTTTGATTTTATAAGATTCTCCAAACCTTACTTTAAACGATGTGCTTCCTCTAGTACGTAATTTGATTTTGAATATTGACTGGTTTGACGATTAGCTGTGATCATGTTGATGGCTTAGGCCTCACCATGGCTTGAACTTTTGGTATCCGATCAAGGCCGGTTGTTGGAATGGTTGATATGATGTGATAACATAATAAAATGTTTTTAAAATAACCACGTTAGCTCACCTAACCCGAACCCAAAAAAAAAAAAAAAACATTAGCTCACCCCACCCATCAATTTATCATTGGCAAAGCCTTATAACTGAAGAAAAAAAAATCAATAAAACAATTAGAAAAGCAGCTAGTTTTCCTAATTTTTTTTTTTAAGGTCAAACTCTACTATATAATCAAACAAAATGTACTCTTATAATGTGTTAAGAATGTGAATTGCCTTTTTTATTCTCTTTATTCTTATCATTTATATTAAAATTATAAGTTGATATGCATGGAGGGACCATACATTCTACGTCTTTCTCTTTAATTTGGGATAATAAGAATATTATTATTATTTTAATTTTAAAAGCTTCGTACTTATCAAAATCGATAGTCCTTATCTTCACAGAACTTTCTTTCTTCACAGTTGACAAAAATAAAAGACGGCCAGTTAGGGTATATTCCTTTTCATGTACTTCAATTTTTAGTTTTTTTTTTTTTTTAACAGACGATGTGTCTATCTAACTGCCAGTCAATCGGAAAATAGGAAGACTCAAACTTCAATTTTGATCATCAAGTGTCAAATTAATATTATCAATATTACATTATATAATTCAACGAATTCTCTTCTTCTTTAATGGCAAAGAGATAAGTAGGAAGGGAGGGTGTCTGAAAATTAGCTGAAGTCATGCGAACATGCGTCTTCCTTTCTTTTTCCAAGGTATAATTGGAAGTCAATATGCACTCAAGTTCTTGTTCTTTTGCTCTTCAATGGTAGATTTCTCACCCAAGAACTAAATGACAGACGCAACAAACTGCAAAAATAGAAAAGCCAGATGCTTACCATTAGTTTGCATTCTGCAACAACTCCCAACATAACAGCCCTTCAGTAATAAGATCCATGAATTAATATTTTATAGAGGAGATCTTAAACTAATGGTCAAGATTATGTTAACACACACACACACATACCCATACTGCCAATGTGGGTTTAACATTGCAAAGGATAATAAGCATGAGCGTATGGTATATATCATATTAATGAAGCAGTGTTTTTCTCTCTGCGTCTAGCAATGCTAAGGAAGTAATGAAATTAATAAGTTAAATGGGTAATGCATACCATAACAAACTATTCTGAGGGTTGATATTTTTCAAATATTTCATGAGATATATCTTTTCTCCATTTTCAAAATAAATTATCCCATTTTATTGAGGGAGATTAATTAAAAAGAAAAAAAAATAAAAAAAAAAATGATTGTGTGAAAACTCAACTCCATCTTTCATACGGTAAAAACATAAGATTGGTTATTCAAAGTAAATTACGCTTTCTAACCTAAGGTATGACATAAAAATTACAGTGCTTTTATCTTTAGATGATTAGATAACACTTTTTTACTTAAAATTAAACTCTGTTTTAAAAAACTATTAATGCAAATATAAAATAGTAATTTTTTTATTCATTAATTTTGAAAAAAATAATTTATTTACAAATTTGTCTCAAATGTTAAATATGCAAGTTAACCCATAAAAAATTTAAAAGCTCGCAGACTAATTTTCGAAATCTTTTGAAAACCTTAGTTGTAATGTCATTTCTTCAAAAATTATCATATTTACGCTCGTATATTTTAAAAATACTATTATAACTATAATAATTTATAATATCACATTTTTGCTATTTGAAATAACTAAGGGACATATATTAAAATTAAAAAAATTCAAAAGCAACCCTAAAAACTTCTTTGAATTTCTAAAATCCCCGAAATTTTCATTAATATCCCTATCATTTTAAAATTTATTGTTTACTCCTAAATATACAATTACATATTATTAACACGTCTATCTATACATTTACTAATGCGATTAATAATATCATTTGAAAATTTGTGAATTATTATGTAATTTAGATATTTAAATGTTTCGTTTCTACGTTTATTTATTTGGATTATATGATAATTTTAAAAAATACATAATACAGATCAAATAAAATGGTAATTTTACGTTCTAATACTGTATTAGGTTTTTGTCTTTTCGCTAATTAAGTCTGATTTAGAGTAAAATGTTATTTACGTGAATTAGGGATGAAAAGTGATTTCAAGTCAAACCTTTGGTGGGAATATGTGCTTTACTAGCTATTAATAACCATACGGCTGATCTTCATTCTACAAATTTTGGTTCTCTACCACTAATTAATGGCGCGAGATACAATTTGAGAACCATTAAATTTTTTGAAGTTATAAACTCGAAACTAGGCAGCGTTACATGCACGTAGAAGAAAAGAAATTTGGTTTCTATTGTCTGCTTGGCATGTGTCTCATGGCACGTACGAGCGTACTTGGGGATGAAATTATAAAAATTTTGTTTTCTCTAAGTTGTTCATATTTGGAAAACGTATGTTTTTGGGATTGACCCACCGAACGATCAAGCTGCTTTAGCTCTTTGTCAGCCAATTCACCTTCTAGTCCAACAAAAGTTCACGCGTCCGTTTGCCTTACTTTCGTAAGCCATATATGTGTGTGTGTGTATATAACTAACACACGCCAAAGGACAAATTCTCATCCAAGATTTTTCTTAAAGAGAATGTCACCTTTCAATTTTTTTAAATCCAAATATTCATCTATTTTTTAAAGTTAACAATTAAGTTTAGTAGTGAACAGTTAAATATTAATGATCAAAAAGATATTTTTATCTTTTCAATAACAAAAATTTTTTAAAATAATAAAATAAATTTTACAAAAATATTTAAAAATTTTTAAAAAAATCACCACTATTGACAGTATCATCATTAGCAATGATCATCAAAAAATGAATCAAATGGATATTGATGACCGTCTTGTTTGACAGAGGTAATTAGATTAGTTGCCTTCGTCATCAACCATAATCAGAAATGATTGATCTTGATTTTATCGATTATTTTTAACCGTGGTTGATATTAGTTATATTTACTAAAAAAAATGATGACTAATTTAGTCGACTCTACTAAATGAGATAATCATATTTAATCATTTCCTGAACCAAGTGGTTGTTTTTTATCACTTAATGTTAGTGGCGTTAGTTTTTGTTTGTTTATTTTTTAATATTTTGTAAAATTTTATATATTTTTATATTTAAATATTAAATTATTTTTTATTTTTTAATAAAAATATTTAATTATTTTATTAAAAATATTAAAAGAATTGGATGAAAAATAATTAATAAATGGCTTATTTAATTTAAAAAAATTGAAGGATAGAATTTTGCGTTTAAAAGGAACCTCGTGGGAATAAATCCTTCGGCCTGTGTAGAAGAAATTAAAATTGACGGCAGGATGGACAAACATGATAATTAGCTAATTTCCCCTCTCTGCACAGCAAAAATTCACCGTCTACCTAATTGTCAATGATGATTAATTGCAAATTTCCACAAGATATGATTATAATTAAACTGGTTTATGTGGGCTAGAAATTGAGTGATTAATTGAAATTAATGGACTGATCAATGATAATTCAGATAATTACGTAAGGGTTGAACTCAGTTGGTCTTTATTTAATTTATATCCAAGTTGACTTCGCCATTGTGAGCGAACTTTCATGAGCAAAGTTAGCTAGCGAACAGTCTCTTTGAACGTGATGAGCTATATTCATATCGTATATATTTGCACTCTTGCCGTTCAACACTAATCGCACTAGTCATTTCTCTTGTCTAAATTTCTTCCTCTCTTTCTTTCTAGCAAATTAGCCGAGAAATTCAAGGGAGAAGGAAAAGAAATGGGTTCTGAATCACTTGTTCATGTGTTTCTTGTATCCTTCCCCGGTCAGGGCCATGTGAACCCTCTTCTTCGACTTGGCAAGCGCCTTGCTTCTAAAGGTTTGCTTGTCACCTTCACCACTCCTGAAAGCATTGGCAAACAAATGAGAAAAGCAAGCAATCTCACTGACGAGCCCACTCCAGTCGGGGATGGTTTCATTCGGTTTGAATTCTTCGAAGATGGGTGGGACGAGAACGAGCCAAGACGCCAAGACCTCGACCAATACCTGCCCCAACTTGAGCTCGTTGGAAAAGTGTTGATTCCTCAAATGATCCAGAAAAACGCTGAACAAAACCGCCCTGTTTCTTGCCTCATTAATAATCCTTTCATTCCTTGGGTGTCGGATGTTGCGGAGAGTCTAGGCCTTCCTTCCGCAATGCTTTGGGTCCAATCTTGTGCTTGTTTTGCTGCTTATTATCATTTCTATCATAAATTGGTACCATTCCCTGATGAACAAAATCCTGAAATTGATGTTCAGTTGCCATATATGCCACTCCTCAAATATGATGAAGTGCCTAGTTTTCTGCATCCAACAACTCCTTATCCTTTCCTGAGGAGGGCCATTCTTGGTCAGTATAAAAACCTCGAGAAGCCATTCTGCATTTTGATGGACACTTTCCAGGAGCTTGAGCACGACATAATAGAATACATGTCGAAAATTTCCCCTATCAAGACTGTTGGCCCGCTGTTCAAGAACCCCAAAGCCCCATCCTCAACCGTCCGCGGTGACTTCATGAAGGCTGACGACTGTATAGAGTGGCTCGATACAAAACCGGCATCATCCGTCGTGTACATCTCTTTCGGAAGTGTAGTTTACTTGAAGCAGGAACAAGTTGACGAAATTGCTCACGGTTTGTTGAATTCTGGCGTCTCGTTTTTGTGGGTGATGAAGCCGCCGCACAAGGACGCCGGCCTCGAACTCCTTGTTCTTCCTGATGGGTTCTTGGAGAAAGTCGGAGACAACGGCAGAGTAGTGCAATGGAGTCCTCAAGAGAAAGTGTTGGCTCACCCAAGTGTAGCTTGCTTTGTAACACACTGCGGCTGGAACTCAACAATGGAGTCGTTAACATCAGGCATGCCGGTGGTGGCTTTCCCGCAATGGGGCGATCAAGTCACTGACGCAGTGTACTTGGTGGACGTGTTCAAGACTGGAATAAGAATGTGCCGAGGAGAGGCTGAAGACAGGACAATCCCTCGTGAGGAGATTGAGAAATGCTTGCTGAAGGCGACATCCGGGCCTAAGGCGGCAGAAATGAAACAAAACGCATTGAAATGGAAGAAGGCAGCGGAGGAAGCGGTGGCAGAAGGTGGCTCCTCTGACAATAACATTCAAGCGTTTGTTGATGAGGTTAGAAGGAGGAGTGTTGAGATCATCAGCAACTCAAGGGCCGTGAAGCCAATCTCCATTACTGGAGGAGTTGCAGAGTTGGTCGAGAAAGCTCAAAATGGGAAGGTAGAATTCGTGAAGAAGGATGAAGCCGATGGGAAAGTAGAATTGGTGGAGAAAGTTCAAGAATCCAAGGAGAAAGTGCTACTCGTGGAGTCATAGAGAATTTAAGTGATAGGTGGCGAGTGATAATTGGGTATTGTTAAGAAATGAATAATTTCATGAAACTCTCTTCATGAGCTCTATGTAATATTATTTATATTTATTGTTTTGGGGCTTTTTGATTGTACTGCCTTCTATGTTTGGTTGCCTTCAATACATCTTCTCTTGTAATTGGTTTGTATTAGAAATTGACTTGAGTTTTTATTTTATTTTAGTTTATTTTTTCTTTATAAATTAGATATAGTGGTCCATGAAGAGAGAAGAGAATAAGACTGGTGTGTTTCTGGTTGAGGCCGTGGCTGTGGCTATTGTGAGGCGCATTTAAAAGAAGGCAAAGCGACTTGTTCCCACCGAAGGCATCATTAAATGGCAAGCAACCAAAAATTTAAAAAAAATCTAACATCTAAATGTTGACAAAGTCAACCATTAAACTTAAAGATTAAATGTTAAAATTAAGTAATAAAAAA
The DNA here is from genome assembly GCA_026122585.1 of Anacardium occidentale. NCBI lineage: Eukaryota > Viridiplantae > Streptophyta > Magnoliopsida > Sapindales > Anacardiaceae > Anacardium > Anacardium occidentale. The sequence goes on along the minus strand of JAJEJH010001272.1, from coordinate 37,671 downwards.
ATATTTTTATTTTTTTAATAAAAAATTTTTAAAATAAAATTAATATTATTTAATATTAAAATAATGATTATCATCGTTGGAACTTAATTAGGTAGTCGAAAATGACTCCCTGATTAGATTGGTTATCAGATTTAATTGTTTCCGCCATCAAAAATAGTTAAAAATAATTGGTATGCATGAAACCAAATCATTTTTAGCTAGATCCGATAGAGGAGGTGGCTAAATTTAACCACTTTCGTCAGAACTTTTGCCCGTCTCCGCTATCAAGAAGATCAAACTAGATAGCTATTTCTCGTTACCTAGTTCGTTGGCAATGGTAATTGTTTTTTTAAATATTTGTAATTAATTTTTAAAATCTTTTATTATTATTTTAATATTATTTTATTTTAATATTAATATTTTTTAAATTTTTATAGAGGGTATTTTGGTCATTTACTATAAAATTTTAAAAAATTTAAAGGAATGTGGATATATGGCTTTTAAAAGCTTTTAGATGGAACTTTGTTAGTTAAGGAAACCTTAGGACGGCATTAGCCGTCTGGCCTTTTAAAATCTAAATCTTTGAATCATTTTCTATTCAATTTTATTAAATTTTAAAAAATTAAAATGGCAATCATCATCTCTCATGGTAATGACAATCGATAATTAAATCAAATGATAAAAAATAATCATTTGATTTCAGAGTCGATCAGATCTGATCACTCTATTTGGCCCTTCGTTAACAATCATAGTCAGAAACGGTTGTTAGAATCAAGATCAATTATTTTTAACTATTTTTGACCATATAATTCCATTATTCATGGCTTCTAATGTGGTCGTTTTTTATTTTTTTATTTTATTAAATTTTTAAAATTTTTTAATATTTAAAAAAATTATATTTTTTATTATTAAATTTAATCATTAACTTTTACTAAAAGTAAGTGTTTGAATTTTTAAGAACTATGGGTGAGCATTGCCTTTGAGTGAAATCTTGGTGGTATGATGTTCTTTAGCCTTAAAACAACAGTGTGAAAATTGAAAACGGAATTTGTCCACCAAAGCAGATTTTTCTTTTTTTTCTTTTTTTCTTTTTTTTTTTTTACTTTATTGAGAGTGACAGACTATTATTGAGGGGCCAAAGGACATAATCCCACCCATAGTTTGAGGTGGGGACAAAGTCCCACGCATCAAGTTTAAAAAGTCTAGATTCCCACCTTTCATCTAATTTTCATCCAATTTTATTAACCTATTTTATGAAATGATAAAAATACCATTATTAATAAAAAGTTATAATAAAAATATAAAATAATATTAAAATATATTAAAATTTTAAAAAATTTTAAAATTTTTTATAAAATTATAAAAAAATATTTAAATTTAAAAAATTAAA
>JAJEJH010001272.1:0-33703 GCA_026122585.1 Anacardium occidentale | reverse complement strand
CGAGAAAAGCGGTAACCGAGAACCAAACTGATTAAACAGCAGAGACCATGAAGAAGGAGCCAGAAGACCGCGGCCGGCGACTTGATGGCAGTGTCGGAGGACGAATCCAATGGCGCTGATCCTCTAAAGCTGTTGCTCCGGCGATTCAAGTAGGTCTGATGCAACGCGGAGAGCTTCATGCTTTGGTTGGTGGGAATAGACAGAGAGAAAGAGAAAGAACTTGGTGGAGAGGTAATTGATTTGTCGAGGAAGGTGGTTAAGGAAAAAGTCTAGTTTAATCAAAAGATCACTTGAAGATTAAGAAAGAATAAGAGTTGGTGATGGATCGTTGTTCTTGTTAATTAGCAGCTTTCTGCGTTGGTCATGAGCCCTTGGCGTTGAGGTAGGCCCCAGAAACCACTGTATTTCGGACAGGGATGAGACGACTTTGCCTTGCCTTGCCTTCCGTTACCTTCCCCCTTTCCCCTCTAAAATCATTTACCAGAGAGTCAATCACCTTGTCCCACCCATAGTTTTCTATAAAGAATTGTTTACCTATACATTAGTTAATCATATTTTTTACATCCCACCTAGCGGTTTATTTTTCGAATTTACTATATTACCCCTGATTAAATATGATTAACCAAAGGCTTTTTCTTTCAAAAACGTGTTTGGTTTGCCCTTAGAAGGGGGTCTTATTTCATTATACACTGCTCAAATCTTCTACATTTTTTAAATTATCAAGATGGAACAATGATTTTTTTTTTTTCATGATTGTTCTAGGTTTTTCATACGACTTCTAAAATATATTTATTATAATTATAATATAAGTTTTCAATGAATGCTTTTGTGATCGATGCCTAAGACAATGTTAAAGAATATATTCAATATGTACATAATAATCAAAAAATATTTCACTTTTTTATTAAAAATAATTTTGTCTTTCTTGTTTGATTTTTAATTCATTTCGTTCAGAATATGAGTTTCGACTTTTTCAACTAAGGACAAAATATTTGTATCAAATTGCGATTTTCAATCTAATTTGGTTCAATTTAAACTATAAAACAATTTGATTTTAGCTGAAATTTTGTCAATCCCTTTTTTTTTAGTTTGAGTAAAAAAAAATTTTTAATCCAAAACAAACCGTACCGTGCACGCCTCTAATTCGAAGCCCCTTGTGGCTGTTCCATTATGAACTTGGGATCTAGATGCGTCTAGTTAGTGGATGGAAAATGTTAGTGGGTTAAACTTTGGGTGCGAATAGGTTATTCACTCATTACCAGATTTACAGTTAATCGCAGTAAAAACTCTCATCTCGGCTCGGCTCGGCTCGGCTGGCCGCTGGTGTATTGACTTGGATCGTGGTTACTTTCTGTTAATTATTAATATTATTGTTATTATTAATTACTCTGGTAAATTAGATAATTAAAACTGATTAATTATTTAATTATATAGTATTAATCATACGTCTAAAGATAAGTAAATAGCGTGACAAACGCTGCCGTATAAAATTAGGTGGTTTTGAATTATCTTTTATTTTCTCAGTGGCTGTTAAGCACTAACTATATTTTAAGGCTCACCAATGGCGCTGTGACATGTGGACGATCAGAAGGAGCCGAGAAGCAGCTACGAAGGTCGCTACTGGGTTTGGAATTTGATTTAAAAAAAAAGAAACAGCTCATTTGGCAATTTGGACAAGCAATTATTTTAAAATTACATGCCAAATGACTGCCAATTTTTCTTTCACAACTAAATTTTTCATAAAAATTTTGAAAAGATCATATAATTTTATGAAATATAAATAGAAATGCTAATATTATATAGTCAAAAGTTTCGGGTAAATTGTAATTTTTAAAATTTAATGGGTGATAATAAATTTTTAGGGGATTTTACAAATTTTGAAAATTTGTAAGGGTGGCTTAATAATTTTAAAAATTATAACTACACCTTCGAAAAAATTAATAAAATGTAATATTAAGAGCGTAAAATTTATATTACTAATTATTAAAATTATAAATTTATTTATTAAAATACATGAGATATATATATATATAATAATTTATTAAACAAGATAAGGGAAATGTCTATTTGACCTCTTATCAGTTTTGAAAAATAACACTTGCACCCCCTATTATAATACTTGAACAAAATAACATACATTTATTATTTAACTACCACTTTGACAGATTGGTAAGAATTTAGTTTTTTTAAATTTAAATGGTGAAAATATATCATTTCATCAAATTTTGGGTAGAAATTATTGGTAGCAGCATTTTTCCTCTTGTTACTCCATTGATATTGCTTCAAAAATAATTTTGCTAAGAAAACATACAAAATTATTCTTCTACTTTTTGGTCATGTTCATGTATGTTTGCTGAAAATTGCAGTAACATTGAAAACATTATTTGACCATATAGAGTCTTATCTTGGTGTGATACGATGAAAGTTCGAACTCATATATTCTTATCTTGGTGTGATACGATGAAAGTTCGAATTCATATAATCTTATCTTGGTGTGATATGGTGAAAGTTTGAACCCATGTCTCCGATACATGGAGACCAACCCACTGACCAGCCAAACCACTCTTTTGGGGCTCTGCACATGCTAGTTTATGGCAAACGGTCTCACTACTTCTCCTTCCTTTCTGCAGATTCTGGGTTTTAGGCCCAAGTATTGTTGATCTTTTTCTTTCTGGGTTATCCACATGGAGAAGTACATGTTTCAGTTTTACATATACATTACACTCAGCTGCTCCATGTGAATGTTTTCTTGAATTGCAATTTAAATAATGAATAAAAATACTTGTCAAAATGACATAACAACACAATGATGTCTTCTTGAATTTCAAGGGTCCTGAAATTAGGTACTGGGTGGACTTTATTTCCAAAGTCATCTAAGCTCTAAGGCCAAAGGACATTTTCCCACCCATAGTTTGAGGCGGGGACAAAGTCCCACCCGCTTAAGTTTAAAAGCCTAAAGTCCCACCCGTAACCCAATTTCCATCCAAATTTCATTAACTTATTATATGAAATGACAAAAATACCCTTACTAATAAAAATTTATAATAAAAATATATTAAAAATTATAAAAAATATAAAATAATATAAAAATATATTAAAAATTTAAAAATTTTTATAAAAATATAAAAAATATTTAATTTTAAAAAATTAAAAACCAGCCACCGCCGCCGTGCCGGCGGCGGTGGCCGCAGCAAAGAGCACCAGGTGGCCCTTCCGGCCACCTGGTTCCAAGGGAGGCCAGATCTGGCCTCCCTAATCGACGGAGGCGGCCAGATCTGGCCGCCTCATCTTTTGGCGGAGGAGGCCAGATCTGGCCACCTCCGCCTAAAACCTTGGCCAGAAACGGCCACTGGGGCCAAATCCGGCCATCTCCGGCCGTTTCCGGCATTTTTGTCTGGCGGAGGCGGCCAGATCTGGCGCCTCCGCTAAAAGAGGAGGCGGCCAGATCTGGCCGCCTCCGTCGATTCGGGAGGCCAGATCTGGCCTCCCTTGGAACCAGGTGGCCGAAACGGCCACCTGATGCTATTTGTTGAGGCCACCGTCGCCGGCACGGCAGCGATGACTGGTTTTTAATTTTTTTAAATTTAAATATTTTTTATAATTTTATAAAAATTTTAAATTTTTTAATAATTTTAATATATTTAAATATTATTTTATAATATTATTAATTTTAATTTTAATTTTAAAATGATAAAATTACCCTTAAACTTACTGTTGACTGTTAGATTTAACAGTTAATGGATGGGAATCTGGGCTTTCTAAACTTGGCCGGTGGGACGGTCGCCGCCTCACACTATGGGTGGGACAATGTCCTTTGGCCTTATTGAGGGGATCAAGCCTCATAAAACGACAAGGCGAACAAGGTCAGACAAAGAAATCCACAAAACTTGTCCCACTTTTTAACGTTTCTGCCAATGGATCACGTAATTCAGACCATACAAATTAATAGTAATTAATTCTTATGTGCGTATTAGATTAAATAATTTATTATTACTAAAACTTAATCATTATTATTAAAATAAATTATTAAAAAAATTATTATTATAAACTAATATTATATTTAATAAAAATTAGTATATATAAATAATTATTATGATTAACTAATATGAATAATAATATTAAAATAGGCCAAAGGACTTATTCCCACCCAATGGTATTACTCAAATACAAATTCTCACTCTCTAACATTTAAAAATCTAAACACTCACCTTTCACCCATAATCCATTTAATTCTATTAACATATTTTATGAAATGACTAAAATAGTTTCATTTGAAAAATAAAAATTTATAATAAAATTATAAAATAATGTTTAAATATAAATATATATAAAATTTTTAAAAATTTTTATAAAAATTTAAAAAATATTTAAATTTTAGAAAAATAAAAGTCAATCATCACCACTATGCAGCTACTAATAGAATCAAGTTGTTGAAAAAGACTACCTAATTGCCTTATAATTTGGCGAAATGGCTAAATCTAACTGTTTCTCGATTTGGTATAACCGCTTTCGCAAAAAACTATGGTCGAAAACGACTGATGAGGCCAACTCTGGCCATTTCCAACTGCTTTTTCTAACAGAGGTGGCCAAATTTGGCCGTCTCCATCAAAACAGGAGGCGGCCAGATTTGGCCTCCTTTGGAACCAAGTGGCCACCTGGTTCCATTAGCTATGGCCACCACAGCCGACACCGGTGATGATGGCTGACTTTTTTAAAATTTAAATATTTTTTATTTTTTTAATATTTAAAAAATATTTTATATTTATATAAAATTTATTATATTATTTTTATAAATATTTAACATTAAAATGATAAAAATACCCCTTAATTGTTAAAACTTTTACTGTTGACTGTTAGATTTAACCATTGACTTTGGTCAACAGATGAGACTTTGAGTTTTACAAACTTGAGAGATGGGAACGATTGGGATCAAACTATGGGTAGGAATCAATCATTTTGCCTATTAAAATATTATTTTATTTAAATATTTTTAAAATGTATTTATTTTAGATTGATATTGTATTTAGTTAAAATTACTAGTCTTAATTGTTTATAAGAAGATTTTTTTTTTTTTGGTAATTAAATTTTGTAAGAAAATACTTACACATTTAATTTGTTATATTTGTTTAAATGTAATTATTATTTTTGAAATTGATAGGAGAATGTTAAAATTTTAAAAATTTCAAAAAGTATTTCCAAACTTTTTTTAAATCAAAAAAACCCCTTTAAAATTTTATTAATACTTTTAAAATTTTTGAAATTTGTAGTTTATCCTCAAACAAATAATTATATGATATTTATAAACTTAATTTGATTTTATATATAATTATCATTTTTAAACTATTGAAAACATAATAAAATTTAAAAATTTCAAGAAAACCTAAACTTTTTTCAAAATTTAAAAACCTCCTTAAAATTTTATTAACATTCTTAAACTTTTCAAACTTTAATTTATATTCAAACATATGATTGTATAATATTTATACTCTTAATTTAAATTTTCTTGTTGTTAAACCCCAATAGACTAATAACAATAAATCCAGAGGGGGGTGTTGAATAGATTTATTAAAATTTATAAAGTTTTAGAAACTCTTTCTTAAATACAAGTAAGTTAAGCAATGAAACAATTTAGGTATTGTGGCGCCGGTTTTTGCCGCGCCATGCCAAGACAGACTTGTCACTCTTGTTTAACCACCCTAAACGTGGTCAAGAGGAGCGCATAACGGGTTTGTGACCCGTTACAGAGTTTATGAAGTCGCCACCGGGGAGTAACGCCAGGAAAATATGCGTCGGTGAAGACGAGCGATTTTATAGATCCCTTGCAGAGAACCCAACCTTCCTCACCGGCCCAATGGTTGGGTTCGGAGAGTCGGGTACGACGATGGGAAGGTGTTAGGCACCCATGTCGCCTGGCCCGAAGGCCGGCCTCCACTTTTGTGGTTTATTTGTTAAACGCGTTACTGAGTTTAATTAGATTCCATTTTTATCACGCAATGCATTATTATTATTCATTACAAATCATTCAAAAAAAAATGAAATACGGAAAATAAAAAAAAAATTACATTTTTTTTTCTTCATACACCCCTATACATTTTCTCTAACCCTAAACAAGCCTAGGAATAATAAATAAATAAATTCTGTAAAAACAATTTCGTTAGTTAATCCAATAAAATAAACAAATATATTAAATAAATAAATCCTGCAAAAAAAAGTTGTTAGGAGCAAATTGTAATTACAAAATAATAATAATAATAATAATAATAATAATGATAACAATAAAAAAAAAAAAGTAAAAGCAGCAAATAAACAAAGGCATGCACAGTAAACTAAATAAGCAGAATCCACCCCAGCCGCAACTTGAACCCAGGTGCAAAGGGGGATAAGTCTCCCACCTTTCGCCACCAAGGCAAACAATCACAATCTTTCGATTTGCATACAAAAGCTATATATACAATATACACGGATGTATACATACACTGCAGTTTAAACTCAGAATGTCCAGAAAACTCAATACATCTCATGACCACCAGTATAATCATTTTCATACATTTTTTTATGGAAACAAAATGCACACAAATACATGCAGGACATGAGGTTTACTTTATAAAATATTATGCATATATACGGTACATTATAATCCACACATATTTTTTAAATATATAGTAATAATATATATATATATATATATATATATGCAGTACCTTAATATAAGTATATAAAAAGAAAATTATTTTTTTATAAAAATACAAAATTTTTACCACATATATATAATCAATAATTAATGATTTTTATAAAACAAAAAATACAGAATGAATAAATATTTGAAAAATACAGAATGAATAAATAATTGAATACTTTAATTAAATACCCCTTAGGAAAAATACCTGAAATTTGACTGTATTAATGCTTTTCTGATACTGAATTGAGAGCAATTGGATGGCAAATCTCAGAAATTGGGATTAATTTTTATTGGCAGCAAGGCTTGGGTATATTTTTTTGTTGAAAATTTTTTTTTTCTTTGCTGAATCCTCCCCCTTTTTTTGTCAAAAATTTTTCTCCTCAGTTCTCAAAATCCCACCCCTTTTTCTACTGCATTCCAGGAAAAAACCGCTAGCAGTAGTTAAGTGTACGTGTAGGCAGTTGGCAGGGAATGGAAGAAAACTGCAGCAGAGAGAAATGGGCAAGTGGGAAATATGGAGAAAAACTGACAGAAGTGTATTAAAACTGTAGAGCACATGAGAGCCATGCATGAACTGGGTCAGCGTGTCAAGCCTTCTTGCCTGCCGTTTTTCTCTTTTCTCTTTGGGCTTCTCCAATTGGGTTGACTTCTGTATGGGTTTAATTTTTGGTGGGCTTTAGATTTTGACTTTGGATTATTGGGTTTATTATTGGTGGGCTTTGGATTTTGGCTTTGGATTTGGATTATGGTTATTGGGTTAGGATTTTAGGCTTTTTATTTAGTTATTATAATTTTTATTTTTATTTTATTATATTTTTTTTTTGTTCGGGTTTGCTCATCTATTCTCAATTTAATATCTTGAAAGCATCGATTCAAATTTTTCAGGTTTATCATCATCGGGGATGACCCTGTTGGGTCCAAATTGGGGTGTCTACAGGTACTCAATAAATCACACAATAAACGTAATTCAAATTAACACAAATTTAAGAAAGAAAACAATAAAAATGCTCAGTCAATTTTTATACTGGTTTGCAGTTTTGACCACAAGTTTTCTACAACTACTTCTTCAAGCAAACCCACTTAAAGTTTCTACTAATTGAACCGAGATTGTGCCCACACAATAGTTTTAATTCAAGAGAATTTTGCCTTTAACACTAATTATACAAGATTTCTCCCAATATGTTTGTAAACAAACTGTATAACAAATATGGTCTTTCTAAGACTAATACACAAGTTCACATAAGCGGATTTCTCTCAAGGATATACAATAAAAGTAATCAGAGATATGGAGTGAGAATGAAAGAAAATTAAAGTTTGAATAGTATGCACAAGTTCTCCAACCCTTTTCACTTCAAATGGCCTTTAATTTATAGCGTAAACTTTGCTGGAAATGGTAAGGTTTCATTGGAAAAGAAATAGATTTGTTGTAAAGACCAAAGTTGAAATTTTGCGCTGATATATGGGCGTAAATAATGTGTTACGAGTGTGACCTCGTCATTTAATGCTTTGAGCTGCTCGATCAAATTTTTTTTAGCACCAGCAAGTGTACGGGCATGATTAAAATATTCACGGACGTGACTACTTGGTTCTAAAAGAACTACTTGGTCTCTTCATCTTCCAAATCCAAGTATGGAGTCATGCATAACACCTTGTACGAGAACATGTACGCTTTATATTTTACTTAGTCACGAGTGTATATTTATCATACCCAGGCGTACACCTTCTTTGACTTTGAATCCTTGACTTGTCATGAGCGAAAATGGTCGTGACCCATTCATGTGCAGTCATAGGTGTGAAGCAACAAGACTCACAAGCATGCATCTATTGACTTTCTTCGTTTAACCATGCGTGAGAGCTATTGGGCATGATCAGCTAATCGTGACTTTTTCTTCCACAATCACGAGCATGACTTATCAATCATCACGAGTGTATATATGTGTTGACTTCTTTTGACTTGTGTAAGAGGCATATTCACGAGACTTTCATGCTCATGACTAACACATAATTGGTATGAAACGAGCGTACATGTATTATGTACGGACGTGGATGACCAAAAACTTTTATACAGGTTTGAGTACAGGCCACGTCACAGAGTCATAAGAATGCATATACAAGCCCAAAATGAACAATGTATAAGCGTACATGTTCAAGTCACAGTCGTACATATTACCTACAAAACATAACTATAGATTTGTCCTATTTTAATCATGATTTCAATCATGACAATGACATATTAGTTATTTTAACGTAATTTTTATTATCATCAAAACACATAGAGATTCAACACTTATGTATAATTATCATTTTTCAAATAATTGGGGAAATACTAAAATTTTTAAAAAATTTCAAAAATACTCTAAATTTTTTTTAAATTACAAAAAAAAACTTTTAAAATTTTCATTAACACCCTATAATTTTTAACTTTACAATTTCTCTTTAAATATATGATTTTATAATTTTTACACTCTTAATTTATTTTATTTTTTAAAATGTAATTATTATTTTTAAACTATTAAAAACATATTGAAAATAAGAATAATTTTGTCAAAAAAAAATAAAGATAAAATTATAACAAAATTAAAATTATCTTGATAAGATTTTAATACTTAACATGAAAAAATGGTAATCAAATTATTTTTTATATTACTTGTTATATCACTATTGATAATGAAATATTATCGAAATATTTTACTATTTATAAAACCAAATTCGGAAATGCTACAAATAAAAGATAAATTATCAAAATAATATTTTATACCCTTGTCCAAACACTACCTGCTCTATTGTCATTAATGCAACTCCTAAGCCACTTCTTTCTGCAAGGGATCAAAAAAAATTCTACTTCTGTGAAGTAGAAGGATCATACACACTTATCTGAAACTCATACCCCAGACATTCCGTCTGAAATGGATGAGATTAAAACTACTAGTAGCAATATTTCAAAAAGCATTGCCCGAGAATAGTTTAAGAACTAGCTGAATTTTCTGAGAAGCTCAAGCAACCATATTACACTAATCTCAGCCACGTAAAAAACCATGAGCTCTAACTCGAACACTATAATTTTCGTAGCTATCTCTGAATTTGATCTTAACTGTTCAAACTACAATAAGCGACCCAAGTTTAAGCCCAAAGACTGAATTTGTTTTCATAAATGAGACAAATTTGAACATTTGAATTTGAACTGATTATGATATTATACTCAACAAGTTCGGAAAAAGATGCAACGAAAATTTGGTAAAAAGTATAACCAAACTTCTAATAGTCATATCAAAATGGAATGTGTCCTATTTCCTCAAGTAATGATACTTCCATTGCCTGATTCTATCACGATGGAAAAGGTGCTCTTTAGCATAAATTTAAGTTATTCTTTCTTGAAGCTACCATCAAATTTGCCACAAAGGCTAGTTTCTTAAAAACAAACCTGAAGAGCACATTCAGCACATCCAAAGTCTTCAGTATCATGTGGCTTCCCCACAATTTCAGAGGAAGTTCATCTTCAAGCATGCTTCTTACTCTTGCCAAAATGACTTGCTTCATCTTGCATCCTAGAAAAATGGTTCAAAAAAAGGCCATGACAAAGTAAAAAATTCTCTGTGCTATGCACAATTGACTAGATTGAAGATAATCTTGCTTTATCTTCAATAGGGCTGACTAACTGAATAATAATAAAACATTTTTCCCTTTCAAACAACTTTATCTTCATTGGTTGAAAAGAGAACAAATGTGACTTTACAATATATACATTCAGACAATCAGTTGAATCCATTGAGAATTACAATCACATATCATATAAAGGAATCATTTCAGAACTATTGAACTTCCCCAACGACCTGAAAAACCCAATCATATGTTTGTGAAAATCTTCCTTTGCTTTTATGCTCAAAATAAAGTCCATGTGACCATAGTTTTCGAGATAAAGCAATTCTGGTGTTGACTGCAATTCCTTTAGAGTACGCTGTACATCTGTGATGTCTGCTAAAGCATCATTTCCACCATAACACATCCATAATGGCAAAGACTTGGGAATGTAGCTAAGATTAAATGCTGGGGGTTTTTTCTGACCATATAACTTCAAGTTTTTGAAGATTCCATAATCGTAGAGCGAAAAAGTACCTTTACGTATCACTGACAAATATAAGAAAAGAACAAACAAATTTTGAGTATCCTAATAAAACTAAAATAATTTTTCATTATTCTTCTGGAAAAGAAATAAAGAGATCCACTTTCTAAACACCAAGTTATTTGCCACCATTGAATTTGTTTACATAACTGCAAGATATGTAATATATAAGATAAAATAAAAAATGAGTGGTAAAAAAATAATGGAGTTGGTTTGCAGAACTACTGTAAAACTGAACATTATTCATGCATTAAAAACTATTCACTAAACCTTAAACAGAATATATAGAGGAACAACAGGATGTCTACAAGATGCAGGTAATATAGTTTAGTTATTCATGCATTAAAAACCATTCACTGAACCTTAAACGGAATACATAAAGGAACAATAGGATGTCTATTAGGTGCAGGTAATATTGTTTAATAAGTGTAGCAAAAATCAGAAAGCTGCTTCCAACTACAATGCTTGTTGCATGAAAAATAATCAAATGTGTATTCCTAGAAAGAAATTGTATGGAGCATACTCTGGAACAGATGGCGCATGTTTTTCGCTGAAGAAGGATGAGGTTCATATTCCAGATAGAAGTCCACTCTTGAGTTATTGAAGCAACAATTTTTCCCTGCAAAGTTATCAACTCCCTTTTAATTTGACAAAACGTGCATCAGCATGAACCATTTTAGATAGCTAAACAAACAGCACTGCAGTTATTTTGTTGAAGAAGAATATCACCATTCATAAAGCCCTTAAATGAGAACTAATTAAACTGACTGATTTCAATCTTTCTGAACAGGAGATACACAGCATGTTTTGTAAATTTCACAAAGAAAACTTCTTACAATTTTCATCCATACTTTGTGTAGGAATTATCAGGAAAAGTCGTTGACAAGATTAAGTTAGCTATTATCTAGGAAGTTTTAAAATGTTTTAGCTTTATCCTATTCTATTATAATCTATATATCTATAGCTAACATAAACAATATACAGAATAATAAACACAAAACAGGAGAATCTACCGTTTACAATGGTACCAGAGATTCAAAGCCAAGATTTTCTGCCAGTAAGAAAAATGGTGAAAACAATGATAATAGGTAAAAGAGTCCCATCAAATCGATCTCCACCATCTGATCCTACACATTCTAGATCTTCATCTAATCAAAAGGAGATCCAAAACAAGGAGTACATATCAAGAGGAAAAAATGCCCAATCAAAGAACAATGAACATAGGGCTCTGATACCATAATTAAAGTTAAATGGTTAATTAATCTTATTATTCTTCAGGAATAATCTTGGTTTATATACAATTGAAAATAGAACATAGAATGGAAACTAGAAACTGATTGTAGAAACTAGGAACTAATTTGACTGACTTTCCCATCAAAAAAATAGGAAACAAAATAAAGGAAAATAAATTGAATAATAAAATTGCAACAAAATCCCAAACAAAATAGTAACAATTTGCATTTCTCAACAATGACAAAAAAGCTTGGAGTTTGCTTTCCATATCCTAAAATTATGGATTGCTATTGAGATTTATATAGGTCCATATCCTCCAACAGATAATGGAAACTGAGAGCCCAAGGTAGATGCATATCATAATCAGTCGAGTGTTCAAGAAACACCTTCAGTTGTTGCTTAAGGAAAGACAATAGAAACTATTTGCTAAAACAGGATTCCAAAACAACAGATAAGAAACAGAATAAATAAGGGTGTGTCGGAGACAGAGTGTGTGAACCTGTTATGGTTGTTAGTAAATCATTGCAATCTAAATGGCCATCGCATAAGGAGTCGACAAGACTGATTAACACGTTACTGAAGATTAAAAAAAAAAGGTGTAAAATATTAGAAAACAACAAAATTTTCACCAACACTTAAAAACATGAAATGTAAGAATGATTTGAAGCATAATAAAACCTTCTAAAGTTCAGTTGATGTAAGCCCATAGCAAAAATTATCTGCAGGAAAGAATTCACAATCATTTCTATCACCAGAAATTGTTTCCACAAAGATAAAGGACAACAAATGACTACCTGATCAAGATGCACCCCAACCATTCTTAGTACAAGAGGAGCACTAATATGTTCCAAGTAAGTTATTGGCGACAGAAGAGCAGCAGCCTCAACCATGTCCACTATATCCGGCTGGGTGAGAGCTGCCAAAGTTATGATTGTTCCCTGTGAAGCATGCAAATAAAATGAGCACATAAGCAAAGAGCTCAAGCAGGCAAACTTTTATGTGAAAAGAAAAGTGGTTGTAACCTGTGAATGTCCAACAATGAAGATTTTTGAGCTTGTGATCATATTTATGCTGTGTATCATTTCTGCAGCATCATGCAGAGCCAATTCCTGCCAACTCCAATCCCAAAAATCCTGCAATAAAAATATGTGCTTACTATACTCACACAAAGAAGCAAAAAATGTGTGCAGAGTGCATTCCAAGTTTAATTCCCCTCCATTATCCATTTCTATCCTCTTCAACATTATCAGAGTTCAACCTAACTATACAAGATAAAGTAGGACACACTAGTCTACATATGCAATTTAAGTGGACCTCAACTATGGATACAGACAACCATTAAACAACTACATGATCAAACTTCAAAAAATGATATATTTTGAAGCATAAACTTCAAGTACCTTGTCATTCTCAGATAATGATATATGCCCATGACTCCAACGAGTTCCACGCACATTTCCAACCCATACATCAAAGCCATGATCTGCAAGGACAAAGCCCAATGACTCCTCAGGAGAATCCAAAAACCATGCATCGCCTCCCTGTTCAGAAACATTAGTAGGTTTCACCAGATTGCATTATAAAATCTGATCATCGAAAACTTACCGTAGTAAGAAACTAACTGCTAAACATTTATATATGTAAATTTAAGGTACAACAAATTCTCAGTATTATCGTTTATTGAGAAATTACTAAAAACATCTAGAATGTGGTTATAAGAGATATACTACATGAAATTCCAGGATGTATTGTTTAGAGCATATATCTTTGCGCTAAAATTGACAAGTGGGCACACAGAGAAGGATCCTGTCATCTGAGCTTTAAGTATATAAATAATCGAGTATATGAAATCAACAATGCAACACTATTTTGTTACAAAGGTAGTGACACTACAATGAGATGCTCACCATAAAGAGACCATGCAACAGCAAAACAGGAGGACCTTGCTGATCTTTTAGATTAGCAATGCTAGATGACACACGTTGGAGACCTAATATATAGCCATCCTTTGTTTGAATCTGTCAAGAAAAGAGAAAACATGAAAAAACATATTTAAGTGGCCAATAGACAACTCAAGTTACAAATAATCATATCGACACAACCTCTCACCAACAATTTATATTAGCTAAAAGATGGGGATTAACTAATAGTGTAGTTGGAAGAGATTTACTTATCATTCATGACCTTTCAAATAGTTGCATTTGTGTTTATTTTTTATAGGTGTTCAAAAATTGTAAACCAAACCAATAACCAGATTGGAACATAGGATAACCAAAAATCTGGTTGAATTTCTGGTTAGGATTTTGGTCATACTGGTTTCTTGGTTCAATTATCAGTTTGACAATATTTGTATAACAGTTAACCAAACCCGTCTGAAAAAAAAAAAAGTTTGAAGGTTGGAACACCTATTCAAAATGAGGATTGCTATCATTTCCCAAATTGGTCATTCAACAAAGAACGATCCCATTTCAACTCAAATGCAGAAACCCTGATATGTGATCTCCTAGAAACTCCTTATTAAATGAAAATACAGAAGCATCAAATGAATACTTTTCCAGACTCCCAAAGCACCATAAGACTTTATTTGGCAGCTTCAGAAACTTCAAAAGAAAGAAAGGAAGTAACGCAGCATTTGCCTCATTAACTCTTTAACTACCTCAAATTCACCAAAAATTCCTCCACTCCCTCACAAATTATGACACAAGAACAAGATAAATCAAGGTTTTGTTTGTTTGCCTACACAACCAGTAAATTTAATTTAATTCATTAAATTTTGCATTAACGGTAGCAATTTATAATAATAATAATAACCATAATTGACTGTCAGCTCAACAATCGATAAGACTTTGCTTTGCCTTTTAAGAAGTTAAATAAATTGCAAACAATTATAAGAATCAAGCAGTAATTAAGTAAATAGAGAAAGATGGTACCGTATGTTCAGTGCAGGGGTAACCATTGGGTTGGATGAGCTGAGCACAGAGAGAGAGAGCGCCATTGACCGGTGATCGGTGCCGCGAAATTGAATGAGAAGGTCGGGCGGCGGAGATATCTAGGATGGATAGAGCGAGGACGGTGGAAATCACCAGCAATGAAAGCGACCTCTGCATCTGTGTCTCTGAAATTACAGAGATGACGAGAAGGGAAAAGAATACTCCATTACATCTCTGCTTTCCAAGTTTAAGAAAGGATTATCCATCGTCCGGTCCCACAGAAGTCCCAGTTCGGAGAATGCGATTTAAAATTCTAATGCTACTCCCAATCCTAAATTAAAAATGGGATAAACCATAATAAAGTGTTTATTTGTGGGACTTTTTAAATAACCAAATCTCTAGGGGTTTTTAAGGAATTAATCAAACCTCTGAGCACTTCAACAATATAACTAACTAATTGTTAAAGACAACTTTGTACTAATAT
The DNA here is from genome assembly GCA_026122585.1 of Anacardium occidentale. NCBI lineage: Eukaryota > Viridiplantae > Streptophyta > Magnoliopsida > Sapindales > Anacardiaceae > Anacardium > Anacardium occidentale. Next base: position 18,257 of record JAJEJH010001272.1, on the reverse strand, counting down.
CTCAACCACTAGCCTTAATTTCTCGATTATCTCTTAAATATTTTAAGATAATTTATTAAATTTTTCATAAAATTAGTTAAATTAAAAAAAATGCAATAAAGTAAAAATATAAATATAACATTATAAACTATTAAATGTATAATATATTTTTAATATTTGAATAAAATGATTTAAATATTTATTTATCCTTATTAAATTTAAAAAACTAATATTTGCACCCTTATTTTGTAATATTTGAATAAAATAATATGAATCTCTTTTGACGGTTAAAATTAATAATTAACTTTGATAAGTATGTGAAAATTGAGATTTTTTTTAATTTAATAGGTGAAAATAATCATTTCATCAAACATTAGGTGGCATATAGTCTTTTTTGGCCTATTTTTAAATTAAGTATTGTTAAGGGCTTATGAGTGAATTAATGGTGTAATTCCAATTATTTTGTGGTAATAAGTACATTTTTAGAGTTGCATTATTTGGAAACCAGCATATAGAAGATAATTTAATAACTAAGACACCCCAATAGGCAATTGAAAATGTATTACGATATTGAGTATGATAATAGATTTAGTTGTTACATAATTTTTTTTTAGAATGTCAACTCTTTTATTCCTCTCTTTGTCAATCAAGCTTTAGAACGACTAAACTATCTCATATTGTTGGTTTTAAAACACTTAGATTTAAAAACGATAATAACCATTGTAATGACACAATACGTATGACCAGTGAACCTTTTAATTCAAAATTATTAAGATGATATCATTTTTCCTTAAGAATTTATCATGAAGTTAAAGGCCCTTGTAATGGTGTAAAACGATGCAATGAGTCTGCTTGTGTTAGATGTTGATGCAAGTAATACTAATATAGAGTTTGAGGATCGAGGTGTTATGGATGTATTTGATGTAAATGCATTGAAAATTTTTAAGGATTGAAATCCTTAGAAGATCTATTCAAAAGACATTGAAATTACTATTTATATAAAATCCTTTGAGTAAGGTGAGCATGCAATTAACATGCATTTGTGTGTTACATTATGTTGACACTAACAATCTCGACACATAAGATTTATCGCTATTTTTCATTAGGGTCATTCAATACGATAGTAATTTTATTACATTATTTATGTCTTTAGTTAAGATACTGTTGAGACTATAAACATTTTTAGTTTGGTCGTTAAATGTGCATATGGGATTCTCACAATAACCTATACGTTGATCCTTTCATCATGGTAATATCCATATAAAAACATTCATCATACACATATACATCCACACACGTGTGGAAATAAGCAAAGAAATTCGAATATATTATTATTAAAATATAATATGCTATTCATATAAAATTACATAAATAGTCTTGGTAATTGGCTTTAAAGCACCTACTTATATAATCTCTTACTTGCACTATAGTTAATCAATCATTTATCTTTTATCAAATGATGTTACATGTCTATTATGCTTCTTTTGTGACAAAGGTTTCGTTAATGGGTTAACTATATCATTATTCGTATTAACTTTGCATATTTGCATATCTCTATGCAAAATAATTTCTTTGATAAGGTGAAACCATTTGGGATTGTGTTTGGACCGTTTGTGAATGTATGACTCTTTAGCCTAAACTAAGACACTATTATCATCATAATATAGCTCAATTGGGTCAACAATGATCAAAACCACCCTAAGTTTTGTTATCCAAATCACTTCTTTGGTCACATATGACCATGTAATATACTTAGCTTTGGTCGTAGAATCTACAACACTACTTTATTTAAAGCTTTTCTAGTTGACTATAGTTCTATTTAGACTAAATACATATCCAATGTTGCAAAATCAATGGAGTGCTTCACAATCCCCCTCCAAACTATGATAATCCCATAATGAAAATCTAATGCGAATTGACCATAAGGCTAGACTTGAAACGAACCAACTCAACTCGACTTGGCGTTTGAATTAATTCAAGGCCAATTCACGTTAAAGTTTTAGTTTGTTAGTTTGACTTGTATTCCTTATGATAATACTATTTATCTTATCAATGATATCATTCATCTCATTGGTAATACTATTTATCATATGAAAAATATTTTTTTTCCCATGAATAACCTTTAATAATGTTTTTAAACAGTTCAAACAAATTTAAACTAAAACTTGAACAGACCATTTAAGATAGAATCAAATTTAAACCCACTTATATTTAGACTTCACTCGAATCTAACTCTAATTCAGGATATTTTGACTTCTCCTTTTCTTTTTTGAGATTAATTTTAACCAACTTTCACTGTTAAGTTTCCTTAAATTGATTAGTCTGAAACTTTGGTCTGTTTTTAAGCATTTTAACAAAATAAAAAATATAACTAAACATTAAACAAAAAAAAACCATTTAAAATAAAATAGATGGTTTTAATGACTAAGAAAATTTAGAGTTAGGGTTTATATAAGAACTAAAAAATTTTTAAAAATAAAAAATATATAATATGACTATAATCAAAACTTAAAAAATATGCATTTTAATAATTTTTTTAATAATCAATTTGGCAAAAAAGGAAAAAACGAAAGTGGGGATTTAATAATTTAGACGGGGATTCTTCTCTTATAAAAGAAAAGAGAAAGCTGAACAAAATTTTGAAGCCCAAGGAGTACCAAAGAAGGTTAAGTTGGTAAAATAGGTTCGAAACGCATGATAAAAGGCGAGTTCGACCGCTCGATGGCGCATAATGTTGTGTCCAATTTAAAACAACGTGAAAGAATCAGATTCTTCTTTCACACAACACAGCCATAATCACGCCGCACCAATAAAAAGAAACCAAATTTCAAAGGAATAAATAACCATTGCCCACCCTTTTTTTTTTCAAATGCCAAGTCTCACTCTCTTCCTCTGATGCTTTCTTTCGCTCTTCGACTTCCTCTCCATCCTCCCCCATGTTGTCATTATTTGTGCTGTAGTCTTAGCCTGCCCCATCATCTCCTCCACCTTTAATTTATATTGATTATTTGTTGATGGATCATAATTGATTATCGCATTGATATATGTTAAATAAAATTAAGAGTATAATCTTGAAACAACATAGGATTTTAATTTTGTTTATTCGTTGATGATTCAATTTAAGTGTAGTTTTTAGTCCAATATTTTTATCTTAAAATTTAATTAAATTTACTAAAAGAACTCGGTAGAAGGTAAGAAAATATCGTTTCAAAGGTTGAAGGGTGGGAAATTTATTCAGGCAAAAAATGGGAGGGAACGAGTTGCGCTGCCTCTTTTGATTTATTATAAACGTCCGCATTCAATGAACCGTGTACCACTGAAAACTTTTTTTTTTTTTTTTTCTCCTAAACAACCTCAAATTCCTCCTTCAGCTTTTCTCACTGGTTAAAGCTACAGTTCGGACAAGCTTGGCTAACAGTAGCCACTGCACAGATGGCGTTCACGGAGTTCAGGCGCCTTGACGAGGATTCTTTAATAGAGTACATCAAAGCGACGCCGTCTTTGTCCTCCAAGATTGGAAACAAGTTCGACGACTTAACCATCAAAGAAGTCGGAGATGGCAACCTTAATTTCGTCTATATCGTTTTTGGCTCTTCTGGTTCTTTTGTCATCAAGCAGGTACCTAGATCTGCATTTTCAATATGACTAATTTGTTTTTTATTTTTAAATAGTAAGCTTGCTAGGAAAGCTTGGTGATGAAATGTTTTTGGATACAGTTTTCAATTGTAATCTATGAACGATGATGGAACTGCTTTTTTTTTTTTTTGTTGCTGTTATTTTTTGAAATTATAGTAATTTTAGTTTTCAAAAGGAAAATTTCATCTAGTTTTCGAGCTTGAAAATAATCAACCTAGATTTCCCTGTTAAAACTTGTTCCCGAATTAGCGAACCTATGCTGCCTTACTAGGTTTTCTTTTTGGCGTTTTTCGTTAGAAGCATCTAATTAGTTGTCAACCAAAGCTCAATCGATATTAGAATTGTCTTTTAGAATCTCAGGCATTATACATTCCAGCCGGATTGAACTTTCAGACTTTTGAGAGCATTACATTCCCTAATTTTTCAACTTAAATTGACTACGAAATTTATGTAGGTACTAGTTACTGTATTATAAATGTATGTTATATTGCTTACAACTGTTGTTAAACTTTTGGCACCTTAATGTCCTTTTGACAAAACAGATTTCAGTGTCATGTGCTTAGAAATGGCATTGTTCAATCTAACAATTAGTGATATTACAAGGAATAAATGAACGTTATGAATCTAGGTAGACATTGAGCAAGGCTTTTGGCTTTTGGCTTTTGGCTTTTTTGCATTAACTCTATTTTCAGGTGTTTTATTTGCATATTTCTTATGGACTAAGGTTGTGTTGAGATAACTATCTTAGCTTTATTGGGTTTAGGCTCTTCCATACATACGGTGTATTGGTGAATCATGGCCCATGACAAAGGAGCGAGCATATTTTGAGGCAATGGCATTGAAAGAACATGGCCAGTTGTGCCCAGGTCATGTTCCTGAAGTCTATCACTTTGACCATACTATGGCATTGATTGGTATGCGATATTTGGAGCCTCCGCATATTATACTAAGAAAAGGGTTGATTGCTGGAATTGAGTATCCATTGCTTGCGGAACACATGGCAGAATACATGGCACGAACTCTTTTCTACACATCTCTTCTTTATCGTACTACCATGGAGCACAAACGTGCTGGTAAAAGTTTTTCCATCCTTTGTATTATGTTTTTATTTTCCTTTATTTTCCCTAGTGTGTATATACTGTATTTTCATTTAAAAGGTTGGACTTCTAATATAACTGAAATGTATTACATAATACATTTCAGGCATATGTAAATTGTAGATTATGAGATGTATTTGTGCTTTAGATTTTGTTCTTGCTTTTTGAATTGTTGTTGCAGTGATGTATGCATTTAGATTTTCTTCTCCTATTTTTGATCAATTTTAATTCTACTCAATAATTTTTTGGCTCTGAAGCTTAATTTTTTGCATGTGAGCCTTGTAGTTGCTATCCTACATTGAAGTTTTTGATGAAGCATGACTAAGGTGCTTTTTAATATTGATGATGCAGTTGCTGAATTTTGTGGAAATGTGGAGCTATGCAGGCTTACTGAGCAGGTTGTTTTTTCTGACCCCTATAAAGTATCTGAATATAACCGTAACACTTCTCCTTTTCTTGACCGTGATGCCGAGGCTGTGCGGGGGGACAACACTTTAAAGCTTGAAGTTGCTGAGTTGAAATCAAAGTACTATTACTTCCTCAATACCAATTTTCTTCCATAATGTAGGGAAACTCTTTATTTGAGAAAAAAAAAAACATTTATATTAACTGGAAATGCATTTTGTATAGGTTCTGTGAAAGAGCACAAGCGCTGATACATGGGGATCTCCACACTGGGTCTATCATGGTTACTCATGATTCAACTCAGGTCATAGATCCAGAATTTGCATTTTATGGACCAATGGGTTTTGATATTGGAGCTTTTGTTGGAAACTTAATTTTGGCTTATTTTGCTCAAGATGGACATGCTGATCAAGGGAATGATCGGAAAGTATGTCTCAGTTTTTTTATCACTTTGCCTTCATCATATAATTTTGTTACTTTGAAATGTTATTTTGTGCATGTCCTGATCCTTTCTATCTGTTGCATTATGCATCTTAGATTCATCCCCTCTCCCCCTTGTTGTTTCCACCTGTTTTTTATCCTTAATGAAGTAGCTAGTCTTAATTATTTATATATCTGCATGCCCTCTGTTTTAATTATTTTCGGCTTTTAACTTTGTTGGCTTTCTCTCTCATCTATATGTGTCTAGCATTTAGAATTTCTTAGCTGTTGGCCCTTGAGGAATTTTATGGTATGGAACTCCTGGTACTAGCCCTAGCAAGATCAGGATTGGTAACAGAAGTCAAAGAAGACAAACAAATGAAAATATTAAGCGAAGTAATTTAAAACGAACTAATGAGTTTTCAGTTGCTGCTGGTAGAGGCATTATCAATTCTAGTATGAAAATCGGTTTAGAATTGTTGCTTTAGAAATGATTGATAATGGGATATGTAACAATGCATACATAAATGAGTATTAGATGTGTAACATTATGATTATGTGATTGTATTTTTTTTTTTTTTCATTTTCTTCTTTTTTGTTTTCTAGGTGGGGAAAGGGAGGGGTATTTTGAGAATAATTCAAGGGACTGCCTTGCAGTGTTTGATTTTATTTTCAGGTTTTGCCTAAAGTTTATTTCTTCATGCAGACATATAAGAAGTGGATTTTGAAGACAATTGAAGAGACTTGGACTTTATTCCATGATAAGTTCACAGCACTCTGGCATCAACACAAGGATGGGTCGGGGGAGGCATATCTTCCAGAAATTTATAATAACCCTGATCTTCAGCAGCTTATACGAGAAAAATATATGAACGAATTATTCCATGACACTCTTGGATTTGGTGCTGCCAAAATGATAAGGTGAGACAGAAGGTTTTTTTTTTTTTTTTAAATTCATTTACATTTTTTTACTTGCTTCATAGCTTCCAGGGTATCTCACCTTTGTTGACTTTTACAGTTTAGTATTGCTGATGTGGAAGCTATCTTGAACCATTTTTTTCATCCGTTATGGTCTTGTTTCTTTCGCTTGCTATCATGAATTTGGTTCTCCCTTATAAATTTAGTGTTTTTTCCTGATCTAGTTTGTGAATGTGGACTGACCCTAGACTAAAATATCAAGTTTCCAACAATCTAGGTTGTTGGATTCGCTAGTTATTACTGTAGTGATAATTTTTTCTGTACTTGAATAAATTCAAGCTTGGAAAGGTCATGATATTAATTATGCATCCATTATGCTTAATTTGCTCTTGTTCTTGTTATCTTTACAGTAAAAATTGTCAGCTTATGTAAGTTTTATGATGAATGATGGTTGATCAATACCAGAAAATAATAACAGAGTTGTGATGTTACTTAACAACTTAAGCTTAAAGTTTATGTTAGAATATCTTGAATTATCACTCGTTCTATTAATCAATTAATGATACAAATCAAGGCTTACATAAATTTGGATCCACACTGTACATCTATTAATTGAATGTTGTTGTAAAGGTGAGGGAGACCCCATTCCTATTAGCTTAATATTTTGAGGTTATTGTTCTCCGCATTTGTTAAGTTTTCTTGTTTCCTATAACTTCACTATCTTGTTATTATTTTTCCAGTAAAAAATTGTGAGCTTATTTAAGTCTTGTAATGAAATGGTGGTTGGTCAATTCCGGAAAATAATAGCAGAGTTGTGATGCTAAATATGAACTTAAGCTTGAAAGGTTATGTTAGGATTCTGAAATATCCCCCGCACTGTTAATCAATTAATGATACATATCAAGACTTATGTAAATTTGGATCCATCCCACAAGATGTCCATTAATTAAATGTTGTTGTAAATATGAGGGAGACCCCATTCCTATCAGCTTAAAATTTTGAGGTAATTGATTTCAGCGATTGTTAAGTTTTCTTGTCTCCTATAAATTATCATAATTCTCAAATATATAGAATTAGGAATTTATAAATCCATAATGATGATGTTTTTACCATTTGATGGACAGGAGGATTGTTGGTGTTGCCCATGTTGAGGATTTTGAATCCATTGAGGAGCCTAGTAAACGAGCAGCTTGTGAGAGGCGAGCTCTTGAATTGGCAAAAATGCTTCTGAAGGAAAGGCGGAAATTCCAAACCATTACTGAAGTTATTTCAGCAATTCAGCTGCAGCCATAATACAAGTTTTTAGGTAAAATTGATGGTTTGCTTCATGTAATGAGGTTGTGTATGAAAGCAGTTTCGTGAAAAAGAGAAACAAGTTTCGTTGACTTTGAACAAGCATTGGTCAGAGGACCACAACTTTATTACAAGATTATGCTGGCTGTGATTGTGGTGACTGTGCTCATATCAGAGTATAAGTTTCCCTATTTTAGACTCCTCAACTTGAGGTTGTGAATGCGATGATCTTTATTTTTTGGATAGAACTTCTGCTTACTTGAGCAGCAGGTATCTATCATCTTCTTATTGAGCTTTGCTACAAATCCGTTGTTGAGAAAGTTGCAGTAGTTTAGAAACCAGGCTGTTGGTATCAGCCTTTAGTCACGCATGTCTGCAATCCCTTCTATTAATCCTTCAGGAGCCTTTCCAGTTCCATTCCACTGATACATATGTGCCATCTCATGAACAGGCACTCCTGTGAGTCCTCTTTTCACATCTCCTTGGTAGTCATCTATATAAGTCCCACTTAGATTAATGTGATCACTGCTAGTACTTGATATTCCACCCTTGCAGTCTGCATGGATGGAATATGAATCCTGTTTGTAAATAAAATGATCCTTTGAAAGTGCTCACTGGAGCTTAGTATCTATGCAGCTGAATATCAGTTTCACAATGTCAATTTAGCTGGAGTTGCCGTTGTCATAGGCTTGCTTGCTGATTATTTGAATGCTGTTGCACAGCTTTTTTCAGTTTCTGTAGAGAATATATATAATATTTGCATGTTCAATGAAAATTTGCCACGTCAAATTCCTTGCTGTTCTGAAATTCAGAATTTGAGTTTCAACTGGCATAATTTATTCTCAACACATCTATGTTTCTGTTTTGCTGATGATTTAGTAATTTCATAAAGCATAACAACGAACTGAACTTGCAGGTTTTTTGATCACTAGACAACTTCATGATTTTCTGAACTGTGGGGAAAATAACTGCCGTCCTAAATGTGCACTTTCGAGTCTAAATTGTAGACTTCTAGTTTTCCTGTGCATAGTCAAGGCAGCTAAATTCACTCTGAAACATGAGGTCTTTAACAATTTTCAGGTTCGTTGAATGGTCAAATGTCGCCAGTATGTATGGATATTTTTCCAAACTTTGATTAATGACAAGGCAAATTTCTTCCCTTGAGAGCGACAAATCCAATTTTTCTTTTTCTGTGCGCCAATGAGGTAATCCAAAATCGTCATTTTGATATCAGTAAAATCACGTCTAGATTCAACGAATCCTTGGCCTCCACAAGCTGCTGTGTCCACATTCGCTGCCAAACGAAGACTATATAATTAGGACTCTTCTGTTATTTCCTTGAAGCCTGGTAGAGTATATCAAAGCCACCAATTGCCACAGCACAACCGATGGCCTTCACTGAGTTCAGCCCGCTTGACGAGAAACGTTTGATTGAGTATATCAAAGCCACACCCTCTTTGTCCATTAAAATTGGTGACAAGTTTGATGACTTGACCATCAAAGAAGTCGGAGACGGCAACCTTAATTTCGTTTACATAGTTGCTGGCACTTCTGGGTCTTTAGTCATCAAGCAGGTACTTCAAATATGATTCTTTCCGTCTTGAAATAATTCATAGTGTTGTTCACTGCTGAGCCAACTTTTGTAATTTGTTTGTGGATGCACAGGCCCTTGAATACATTCGATGTATCGGAGAGTCATGGCCGATGACAAGAGACCGAGCATATTTTGAGGCATTGGCATTGAAAGAGCACGGCCAACTGTGCCCTAATCATGTTCCGGAAGTCTATCATTTTAATCGCACCTTGTCTTTAATTGGAATGCGATACTTGGAGCCCCCACATATTATCCTGAGGAAAGGGTTGATTGCAGGAATTGAGTATCCATTGCTCGCAGAACACATATCAGAATATATGGCAAAGACCCTTTTCTGCACATCTCTTCTGTACCGTTCTACCATGGAGCATAAACGTGCAGGCAAGAGTTATTACATAACATATCTTAATTGAATAAGTTGATAAAAGTGCAGCTAATGAGCTTATTTAAATGATTGATGCAGTTGCTGAATATTGTGGGAATGTAGAGCTATGCAGGCACACTGCACGGGTTGTTTTTTCTGACCCTTATAGGGTATCTCAATATAACCATTGGACTTCCCCTTATCTTGATCGTGATGCGGAGGCTGTGAGGAACGATAATTCTTTGAAGATTGAAATTGCTGAGTTGAAATCCAAGTACTACATCTTCCTCTGCTAGTTTTCTTTCTAAAATATGTGGCAATTCCAATATAGTTATTATCACTTCTGCAGATTCTGTGAAAGAGCTCAAGCTCTCATACATGGGGATCTCCACACTGGCTCTATTATGGTTACTCTTGATTCAACTTATGTTATAGATCCTGAATTTGCATTTTATGGACCGATGGCCTTTGATATTGGGGCTTTTCTTGGAAACTTGATTCTGGCTTATTTTTCTCAAGATGGACACGCTAATCAAGGGAATGACCGCAAAGTATGTTGCAGATAGACTAGACTGTCATGGATGGCATTAATGCTTGGCACTTTTTAGATTTTCCATTAGTTTTTCTTATTAAGGGTCATTTCTTAAGTTGGCATTCTCTTGCAGAGTTATAAAGAGTGGATTTTGAGGACAATTGAAGAGACTTGGACTCTGTTCCACAAGAAGTTCACCGCACTTTGGGATCAACATAAGGGTGGTTCTGGTGACGCATACCTTCCAGATATCTATAATACTCATGAGATTCAGCAGCTTGTTCAACAAAAATTCATGAAAGATCTGTTCCATGACACCCTTGGATTTGGATCTGCCAAAATGATAAGGTAAGATACATTCAAAGGAATCTGTTAAGAATTAAAATATTATAGTTAGATTCTTTCTATTTAGTTTAAACTTTCAGGATTCTTACGAAGTCTGACAATGATGCTTTTATTTTTTTGATTGTTAGGAGGATTGTGGGTGTGGCCCATGTTGAGGATTTTGAATCAATTAAGGATGCTAGAGAACGAGCAGCTTGTGAGAAACAAGCTCTTGAATTTGCAAAAATGCTTCTAAAGGAAAGGCGGAAGTTCCAAGCCATTGCTGAAGTTGTTTCAGCCATCCGAATGCTTCATCCATAGGATTTAGAATAATGTGAATAAACCTGTAATGGTCAAATTGGGGTTCTTTAACCTAGTTGTTCCAGATTCTCGTTTAAAATTGATAATTACCTAATATGACTAGAACCCTTTTCCAGGATACGTACTCCTATTTTGTTGGTTTTGCCCTTTTCTTTTCTTCTTTTTTTTTTTTTTTTTTTTTTGCAGGTAGACTCGTTCCGTTCTACTGAAGTTGTTTCGGGTTTGTCTCCTTTTCTTATGTTTATAAATTTTCCATTATCCACAAAAAAAAACCACACATGCCTACTACGATTATTACTACAATTCTTTAACTCCAAGAATATACCATTGGCAACTTTCATATTGGTTTGAAAACTAAGTTCTATAATCAGAGTTTGATCCATTGTCCTTAAAGAATGCAAATATTCTTGAAGATGTTTAAAGAGACATTAGTGCTATTTATATTTCTTGTCAATAATTGATACACATAATTTTGAGTTTTGTGTAAGATAAATTAAATAACGATAATTAGATTTAGTTATATAATTATGTTATCGATTATATTTAAAAATAATATAAAATGTACGTGAAATAGACATATAAGAGTTTTTAACATTATTTGGCCAATGATTTCAATGTTTCTATTTATTGTCATGTTTTTTATTGTTTAAAGAGAGACTAGCAAAGTTATAATACTAGGAGTTCTGTATATTTTCTTTGTCTTTTCTTGCTTCCTCTATGGTGATTTTATATATTTATAAGATGGAGTGGTGTAGTTACATGCAAATATAACATTTGAAGATTTCTAATTCAAATATGAATTTAAAGATTTACTCACATTCTATTTATACATATAATAGAATTATTACGTTAATAATATAATTCCAATTTAATAAGAGATGATTATTTTTTTTTTATAAACACAAAATAAAATAGAAAAATATTATGTTATGTTGAGTTCTTAAATTATTGATGAATAGACAAAATATCTTGTCATTAAACTATCACATCTTAAGTGTTAGACATCATGAGTTTAGTCAAAGAACAAATTTATGATATAACAATTACTGTTTAAATTTTTGAAAACTCTTTACCTTTCTACATGAGTGACACATAGAGGCTTAGGGTAGATACTGTGCTCATGCCAGGCACCAACTATTGTTATTCACATCACCAAAGAGTCTTGATGAGCACATTTGTTTGTCTTGGTAGATTGATGACACATGCCACAGTGCTATGCTACACGGTGAGGATTGCTTCCTACTTGACTCAAATTTGCTTATGTAAATCAATAACAATCACTTGCTCATCTTAGAATTTTTTTTGGTAACTTTTTATTTTGATGATAACAAGCAGTTATATTTCTAAACATATTTGTTAATGTTTAAAGAGGATCAAAGAGCAAAAAACAAAATTTGAACGAATAATTCTCGAAAATTTAAAGAAAGTTAAAGTCTAAGTAATTCCTCTTGTGGTAACTCAATGTTAGTCTTGATTAGATAAATCATATGAATGTGAAAGTTCATAGAAAATGATTTTGAGTTTTTCAAGGGGCTAGAAGGTCACTTTTCAAACATAAGAGGCTAAACGAAATTTTTGTCAAACTTTTAATACCTTTAACCCATTCAAAATTATGAGTTATAATATAATGGGCTATAATGTTGTATCTCAAAAATTGGGTTTTTCTGGGTTTTTTAAAAGGGTCTTAAATGACATTTTTGAAATACATATAAGGGTAAATTGTCACTTTTCAAAAGCTGAGGGGCAAGCAAATTTTTTTGGTCGATCGAATTCAATTTCACCTATCAAATCAGACAAAAACCACATTTTGGACTTCTAAAATTCAGTCATTTGAGCTAAAAAAATGATAGATCAAATTTGAAAACTTAAATTTATAATGTTTAGTATCAGGTAAATATCAAATTACATTTGGTTGATCTAATTCAATCTAGTTAATAGAATTACGGGATTCTGGAAATTTGTTTTCTTGCATAACGAATATAATTTTAATTTCTATATAAATGAAAAAAAAAGAAAAACATTTGAAAACAACCATTGCTTGTCATAATTTTTTATATTGAATTTTTCTATATAAATGAAAATAACCATTCCAAAAGTTGATTGGCCTGTTTGGGTCAAATCACTATCATTGTTAGGTTTTTTGTTCTTCTCAACCCTTGACTCTTTACTTTTTATTTTAATACGTTTTTTTCATTTATGATTAATCAATTTTTATATATTCATAGATTACGTTAAAAATAACTAAATATTACTAAGAACTCAAATTTGTAATCATGTTGAAAATTGGTCTTAGAGCCTAAATCACCCTCTCTTAGGTCATTGGATCCTTTAAGAGCGTTATTCATAATTATGAAGGGAAGTTATCTAGTGGTAATTATTTATGTTTCCATGATGGTATTAATCGAGGGTTATTTTTAAGTTCTATCCTTAAAATTTTTTGAATACTCTTTTTGTTCAAGATTGACCCTTAAAACTTTTTTCAGTAAGTCTTTGTGATACTTCTTCCATACATGTAAGGTCACATGTAAAATATTTTGTTTAGGGATGAGGGTTCTAGGGGCTTACTCACTAGATCTTTAGAGGAGTTCGATCCAATCCTTAGAATACATTTTTATCACAATAAAAAAAAATCTGCTTATTGCATCAGTCAAAATCTAATGTTAATCGAATGTTATATTGAATTAATAATGAATTAGCATCGAATTTTTACCTCATGCTAAAAGTGGCGAAGCTAATTAACCTAAAATCGGAAGTGGCATCCGATAATATTTCTGTATCGAATTAAAATCAAAATGTTATCCAATACAAAATCAATTCGATGCTAATCCAATTCTAAACTCAATTTTCTTTCCAATATTATTCCAAACTGATGCTACATTTTCTTATGTTAATCCGATGTTATATTTTCCTATGCTAATATGATGCTACATTTTTTTATGCTAATCCAATATTAATTCAATCTCATACTATTTCGATGCTATTAAAAATTGCAGGGTGATTCTATTTCTATTTTAATTCAATACTAATCTTGTAATAATATTTTCCATCCTTTCTCTATACCCATTTTCCACATATATCAAACCAATTTCAAGAGTTTGTGCAATGGAAATAAAAACTCATTCAACTATAAATATTCCCAATTAAACGCATTCAGAACATCATCATTAACCAACAAAATCAAAAGTATAAATATATATAACGGAAATTCAACAACAATACATTAAATAGTATATTAATATCATTATGTAATCTCTCCATTGTTTTCTAAAACCAATCATTGGAATTTTGTTATCAATACGTTACTAATTTAGGCCCCATTTGAACTTCTTTGACTAGGAGATGAGGGTTAAGTGTCTGAAAATGATGTGCCATCAGGAGGGCCCATTAAAGCTTGAAATTGTTGTCTTATCTCATCCCGTACCTGAGTCAACATATTTGCCCACATTTGATCCATTTGCCTTAGGAATCGCTCTTTTAAGGTTGCAGCTAAGATGGTTTTTTCCCTTTCAAATCGTTCTTCAAACTCTCTTTTCATCATTTGTCGCATTATTTCTAGGTGGTCATCATCATCTGGAGCACGTGTAAGCATTGAAGTTGAAGTACTCCCTCCCCAGTCCCCAAAGTGGTCATTTCCAGAAATGGCAATACTGCAGCATAATATTTCTTGTTAGCATATTAATTTATCCCTAAAATTTCACTTGCTGTCCTTTAACATTCAATCCCATATGAAGTTGGGATTTATAAATGAGAACTTGTTACAGATAACTTTGCAATCAAAAATATATTTAGTGATATTTCTCACATCAAGTTTATATTTTTTTAAATGATAATAAAAAACTTCCACCATCTGAAGTTTATCACAGCTTACGGAGCAAATAAACCAAAATAGCATACAAAGCTGACTACAATTGGTTGGAACCACAAGCTTAATTAAGTTGCATTTTCAAGTTACAGATTTAACTCAACATAAAAAAGTTAAGTTAGATAGATAAACCATTGAATCAAACTTAGGGGCTACAACTTATTCTAAATATATATTTCACAAACCACAAAGGCTGGCACCTCTGCCACATGAACTGCCTTGCACCACTCCTCCAACAAACCAAAATGAACAAGCTGTTTAAAAAAATATTATAGGTACTCAAAGTTTTGATATCATTAATACAGAAACAATTTTTATCTGAGAATCTCAGCCTAAAAGTGGCATGAATTTCATGGCCATACTAGCAAATAAATATCAAAATCAGATACTTTCACAACCATAACAAGAGGATTCTAGATATCATAAATCCTAGGTGGCACCCACCAAAATAAGTTTTTGATAAACTAGCAACTCTCATCCACAATATGGACACGAAAGCTCTCACACCCAAGCATTCCATACCCATTTGCAAAGAAAAGCAGCATACCAAATAATATATAAACTTACCATCATAACCTAAGAAGTTGAGATAATGATAGTAACAAGCAGCCACCATGAATAGGAGATTTGACAGTAGTACAGGAATGAAACCATGGCTACCAAAAGGGGTGAGAGAAAATAATGTATAACTGCCACAAAAAAAGAAATCAGTCACATTATTGCAGAAAGTGAAGGCAAAGATATGGAATAAATTGAGAAGATAGGAACTACCATAAAGCATAACAAACAATGGAAAGAAAGAATTGCAGTGCACATCAAATGCATACAGCCTTCAATCCAAACAAAATCAGAGTCAGCTCCCAAACAATGAAGTGGATTGTATATATGCAAAATAAGAAAGAACCTGATTTTGACACACCTGGAAAAATAAACTATGAAGAAAAATAACAAAAGAATTTGTATTTGTAACATTCACAAACAGCCCGTAGACACACACATGAAATTAGCAAATAGAAAATAAAAGTTTCCTGACTTGCCATTCAACTCGTTGCTCAACCACGACTGTTTGGAGACTCTTCACTAAGGTAAGAATTTGTCAGGAACTTGTATGAAAATATGGAGTGGGTTTCAGTGCTTCAACGGCTGACAATTACATACAATGTAGTAAGTCTACTTACACACCTTCTATAAGAAAAAAAATGAAATGCAGAAAGAATACCATAGGATATCCCAATAACAAGTTAGAGCACAATCAATATCATTATAAAGAAAAACTCCAGCACTCAGGTCTCACACCTTTTAATATTAGCAATATTAACAACATTTTAATCCATGACATTGACATTAATGGGAATGCAATTCAATGGATTGGAATTTTTTACAAGTGATTTCAGTTGATTGAATTTTAAAAAACATGCAAAACCATATTGTAAATTTAACAAGGGCAAAAATATACATATTCTACTACTTCTAACACCACTAAGCTGCAGCATTCCAAATTTTACTACCCCACCAAATCACTAAGCTTCATCATAAAGCTTAAAATGGTACAACATTGCAAAGACAAAAATGTCTCTCCAATCTTATGAGAAGTAAGCACACCTCAAAAATGAAGGCAACCTATAGATAAGGCAAATATGGTATATATACAGTAGCTCTTACCAACAAGAAGTGGCTAGAACTGCTCCTGTGATCAGAAAATGGAAAAGCAAAACTGAAATTACAACAATAACAGCATGTTGGACTCTGTGGTCATACCTGAAAGTAAAAGAAGACTTCCCAATAAGATTATCAGAATGGAAAACTCAACAAAGCAGTCCGTGCCCAAACGACTAGAAATAAACAAAAAGATAAAAGAATGGATCACCAGAGCACTAAAATTTCGAAATAGTAAGATTATCCAAGCCTAAATTTGGAAATAGTAAGATTATCCAAGCCTCAGCAATCATCATGATTATGCATATAAAAATCACAAATTTTCTTCAATAAAGCATCCCCAAAACAAAGGAATTCATAGAAGGATCTTCTTAGGGAAGTAGAAGAGAACTTACAAGTTCTGAATTAATTATTAAACTCACAATATCTTTCGCGTTTCTTAATATTGTTTGGTAAAGATAAAATTTAATTCATACCCAGTTTTACAATTTCCGAACTTACAAGTTTTGCATTTCTTAATATCTTTTGCATTTCTTACAAGCTCCAAATTAATTTCAGGGATTTCAAAACAGGCCTCTCTTTTAAGCTTTCTATCTGTAAAAAGGTACATAATAAAATTATTGACTCCAGATATATTCAGAAAAATCAAATTACAAATTTTTAAAATATAACGTTAAGAAAACATCAACTGTAGCATAAAAATTGAAAAAAATTATTCTTTAATGGCAAAGACACTTACGTTTGTGATACTTGGTGTGCTGATAGCTGCAATGACAACATAGTTCCACATACAAAAAGAAGAATCAGAATAATCAGAGCATTGCTAGCTATCGAAATCAAAACACTATCGCCTACTTAATCCAAACCACTCCACTTAAAAGAAACCTTCTCTCCTATTTTACCTAGGCATAATCCAGCACAACCTAATGGAAAAAGCAGACAAAGCCATTCAATAAAGTTGCTAACAGTTTCACTTGTTAAACAAGATCAAGTTCACAACTAACCTCCTATCCCAGTTTCACTTGCCATTGAAAATAGTCACGTGACGGGAAGGTTTCACAACAGACCGAAAAGGGTAGCCTGGGTTGGCAACTGGGGGAGCAATGGCAGCTGTTTGGAGTGTTAGCCAAGCAGGCCAGGCGAAGAGAGCGCGGCAGGAAACGTAGCAGCCAGGGTTTGCACGTAGAAATTTGGGGAAGAAGAGACTCGGGCGCCTTTTATATAAAAAATTAGCATCGGATCATGCAGAACGATGCTAATCAATAAATATTAGCATTAGGTTTCACAGTTTAATACTAATTTTTGTCAGTTAGAATCGGTTTATGAAATTCGATACTAAATTTTAATAAATAGCACCAAACTCTATAATTTGATGCTATCGCCAACTGGTTATACAAATGAAAATTTAGCATCAGATTTGTCTATGTGATGCTAAATTTTGATTGTTAGCATCTTATTGTAAAATGTGATGCTAATTGCATAAATAGCATCGGATTATAAAACACATTTTTTAATTTTATATTGCATATAATAGGCCAAAGGACATTTTCCCACCCATAGTTTGAGGCGGGACAATGTCCCACCCGCATAAGTTTTAAAGCCTGGATTTCCACCCACTGTCCATTTTTTTATTTAAAAATAATGGATATACGGTAATAAGCAGGGGTAATTTTATCTTTTTAATATTAAAATTTTATAAATTAATAAAATAAAATTTATATAAATATAAAAAATTAAAAAAAATTTAAAAAATTTTTGAAATTCTAAAAATGGCAGCAGCCACCGCCGCCGGCACCGGCGGCGGTGGCCGCCCAAAATAGAACCAGGTGGCCATTTCCGGCCACCTGGTTCTAGGG